>VUQI01033486.1:0-10626 GCA_015106735.1 Paratilapia polleni | reverse complement strand
GTCTGAAAACACAATTTTTCATTTTCTGCAAATAAATGCTCTAAATGAAAATATTTGTATTTGGAATTTGGGAGTTATGTTGTCAGTAGTTTATAGAATAAAACAAAAATGTTCATTTTACTCAAACATATACCTATAAACAGCAAAATCAGAGAAACTGATAATTTTGCAGTGGTCTCTTAATTTTTTCCGGAGCTGTATATGCTCTCCACCAGTCTTTCACATTGCTGTTGGGTGACTTTATGCCATTCCTGGTGCAAGAATTCAAGCAGCTCAGCTTTGTTTGATGACTTGTGACCATCCATCTTCCTCTTGATCACATTCCAGAGGTTTTCAATGGGGTTCAGGTCTGGAGATTGGGCTGGCCATGACAAGGTCTTGATCTGGTGGTCCTTCATCCACACCTTGATCGACCTAGCTGTGTGGCATGGAGCATTGTCCTGCTGGAAAAACCAATCCTCAGAGTTGGGGAACATCGTCAGAGCAGAAGGCAGTAAGTTTTCTTCCAGGACCTTGTACATACCACGCTGGAATTCACTGAGCTCCTGATCCCAATTCCCATCCTCCACCAAATTTCACAGTGGGTGCCAGACATTGTGGCTTGTAGGCCTCTCCAGGTCTCCGTCTAACCATTAGATGACCAGCTGTTGGACAAAGCTGGAAATTAGACTCATCAGAGAAGATGACTTTACTTCAGTCTGCTATGGTCTAATCCTTATTGTCTTTTGCAAACTTCAGCCTGGCTCTTCTTTGCTCCTCATTGATGAAGGGCTTTTTTCTAGCTTTACATGACTTGAGCCCTGCCTCTAGGAGCCTGTTTCCAAAATCATTTTGAGTAATCCTTTGGTGAGCTCTAAAATAAACAATGAATTTTATATTAGTCTATACAGTAATTGCTGACATTCTATAAGAAGATATGGCACTCAAAGAATCCTGAATAGAAATTTAGAGATTTAGAGAATTCCACAAGGGGAAACATGATGGTCGTAGTTTAATTTCAAGGGTTAAAAAGCTTTTTAAAACCTTACGTTGGGGCACAGCCAGCAAACCTTTTAATTAGCTTTTATCAGATCTGACTGGTATACATGCATTTTCTTATGTCCTGGTGCCAAATGAAATTAAAGCTAGTTAGACAATGCTTCAAAGATACCTGTACAAAAAAGTGCTGGGAGGCATTTCAAAATGGCTGCGAAGTAGCCACACATGCTACTAGAAGGACTTTGTTACTGAGATACCATATCATTCTGCAATCAATCCATATCAATTACAATCATTAAGCTTTTGGCAGAAACAACAACTTCCCCCTCATCCAACATTGGCTCCACTTTGAGCTATCACGGTCATCATATCAGTGTTACAATGTAGATGAAAACCTCAGAAGCTTTTACAACCACATTACAGACTGTTTAATTAAATTGAAAAATGCCCAACACTCACAGAGCCTCTGATAGAGAGCATAATTCTGCTGCTGTATTAGCAGGAGGCTCATTACTCAGCACTAATGAGTTTCTCCTACAGAGACACTTCACAGTAGAAGGCCCGAGGTTCTGTTCCTGCTTTATGTTTCTAATCAGCTGTCCCTCTTGGTAAAGAATATCACCAATAAACCACATACATGAAGCTGTCTTGAGGAAGGAAAGCAACACCTTTGATATTTTTCTGTGTTTCCCTGTTACTACCTGGGGATTAGGAAGGAGGGGGTCATTAGCTGGTCCTGTTGGATACTGTTCACACTGGCCTCACAATCATGCTCCCTCAGTAAGGAAATGGGAGTTTGACCCCAAATGTTCAGTGGAAAAGGCTGTGTTCCTTCTACATCTTGATTTCATGCACTGCAAGTGACTTTAGTATCGAGACTGGTCGAGAGGCACCAGGGAGGGTGGCTCCTGAAATACCTGTGCTCCTATTTTAGCCTTATTTCACCTGCAACTGCTTCAAAATGCAGCTGTGAATTCTCTTCAAAGGATTTTTATCAAGATTCTTTTACTGATGGGTTGGCAGCATATCTGTATTCAAATGGGCAACATCACAGCTGCCCAGAGATAGAGAAAGAATATTTCAGTCGCCCCACTAAAAATCATAAACACCACTTCCAACTTAGAGATATAATCAAAAGAATTTAAACATTACTGTGCACGTTTCAGAAATATAATCTCCATAATTTAGTACTTAGTATTACACTAGTAAATAAAATTTAAAAAAAGTTTTTTTTGATTATTTATCTATGTAAATGGAGGCAGAGCTGGAGGTAGCAGAGTTGAACATGGTAAGATTTTCTTAGGGAATGACCAGGAGGGACAAGATTACAAATGAGTGTATCAGAGGGACAGCTCAGGTTGAGAGGTTTGGAGACAAAGTTAGAGAGGCAAGGCTGAGATGGTCTGGACATGGGCAGAGGAGGGATGGTGATATATTGTATAAAGGATGTCCTACCAGGGAGGACGAAGAGGAAGACCACAGAGAAGATTCATGGATTTAGTTACGGAAGACATGCAGAGGGTTAGTGTGACAGAAGAGGGTGCTACGGATAGATAGTCCACTGTGGCAACCCATAAAGGGAGTAGCCAAAAGAAGAAGCTCTATGAAACTGGTGTATGTCATTGTTATTGATAACCTCTCTGAATGTCGTGTTGCAGGAATGATTGCTAAAACCCGCAAAATGAGTTTGCATTTTTACACTTCCAGTTCCCTCATTCTTCTCTCATCTCCTTCATTTCTGACAAAAATGTATTTAATTTTGTTTTGGAATCGGTCTTTGGTTAGATGCCTGAAATAAGTTCTGTGGTTCACACAAACTTTATACATTTTAAAAGTTTGCTGTACGACATGAGATAGATAAGTAAATACCCCACTCATGAATTAAAAGTAGTCAGCATGTAACCTGGGGTATGGTCAAATAGTCAATTTTGCTTAAGAAGGTTTCTAACTGAGAGAAGTGTCCCAGATGTATCTGCATGGCAGCCATAATAAGAGCTGGTTGAATTCTCTAAATACTAAGGAAAGGTGCTTCAGTACTTCCTTTAGCATTACACATTACTCTACACATTACATCTGCTTATCAAGGTGTAGTCTTGTGTGAAGATTTACATATAAAAAAAAAGCTTAATTGACCATAGTGCATCAAAGGATTACCGCAATTCAGTTTGCATTAGTTTTGCCTTTCATTGTATTTTCAGCCTTTAGGTTTATCATTAATTATTTATTTCCAGGTATATGTTCCATTTCCTTTAAAATTAATGAAGTGATATTTTTCACTGGTGCTTCTCTTTTACATGACCTGCAGAGCGCAACAACATGGTAAGAAAACATAGGTTGAAAATGCACATTTTGTCGTCCATTTTCTGGACATTGTAGTCTCAATACAAAATACCTAACTCATGAATCAAAGAAAATCGAATCCGGCACTTCCTGTATATAATAGTGCTGGATTCCAGAGCACATCTTTTGTATCCTATGATGTCAGCAGCCTCAGCACCAGCAAAACAAACAAACAAAAAAAAACAAGCAAATTAAAGAAAGAATTTAATAAAGTTGAACATACAAAAGTTAACTAAATGCATGTACTACAAACAGAACTAATGTATTTCAATAATGTCAAATAAATATGAGTATGATAATTTGAACTCAAGAATTATATGCCATTATTTATGTTTGTGTGTGCAATGTATGTGAAACTAAGGTAAGTCATATTGTGCATAAGTGTTGGTGCATGGGATTACCGACTTTATAGTTGTGTGGCTGCACGTGCGGCCATCATAATCCCAGTCTAGTCTAGTTTACTTCAGTACTTACAGTCTAGTCTAGTTTTCTTTAGTTTTATATAAACATTTTTAAGGGGAACCTATTGTCCTTTCTGGGGACCCCAGTGAAGCAATTTCCATCCTCTCAAGATCACTCAGTATCAAAGTCAGCAGACCGCTCACCCCCTAATGAAGAGGATCCTTCCTCAGGGTCTGGGGGCTGTGTTTTGTTTTTTGTTTTTTCAGGGGATGAGGGAGGAGAGTTGGGGTGGGGGTCATGCATTCATTTGGCTTCCTCCTGTCAGGTCAAGGGTGACTCAAAGCTGCATATATGGGGCTAGCTAAACTGAAAAAACATTAACCATGATTTTTAATAACAGAAAACTTTTAATTTATTTAACACAGAACAAAAATACTGCTACCAGTTCTTCCACCAGTACCTCCCTTTACTATTATTTGTATGTATATATACACACAACCTACCTCATCTATCTAGTCTTGTCTAATTTATTCTTCCATTTCATCTATATAATCTGATGACAGTGTCTCAGGAATCCTAATATGAAAGCTGAAGATGGTGGCCCTATTGCCAGCACTGAAATTTAGCAGGAGGACAGATGCTCCTGAGGTCAGATGAGTGGGTGACTATGTCACCCAAGAGCAACACAGACAACACAAACAAAAAAGACAAAATATGACCATAACTCCTGATGCCAACCTTAGAAGCTACCTAAAGGGGAAAGAGGAGGATGAAGAAAAGGATGAGGAAGGGGAAATGATTTACTGATTCTGTCCACCCCACAGATGAGCTCCATCATCACTATGAGTTTCAGGCCAAGCCCTGAGGAGTGATAGTGGTATATGGTGTTGTTGCAGACTGACAGCCGGGGGCGTGGAGGCCTGTAATCCATAGTGAAACACAACCTGAGGCCCTCTGCTTTGTGTTTGTTATACTGACAGCAGCCTGTTGTAAAATCAAGAAAAAAAAACTACTCTGGGGTCATGCCAGCACCTTTTCTGCAGACAGTGGATTTTCCTAGCATTGAAGCATTTTGTGATTGTATGGTTCTCTCAAATGATTCTGTCTAGTTATCAATAAATTAGGGGACCTATAATGATTTTTCTAATTTTCTGTCATACAAGTTTTAAATAAAGATCAATTTATATACGATCAATCCCTGTGACCCAAAAGCTCAGGCTTCAGGCTACTCAGTTTTTTCTACCCTTGGATTTGTAGGATGTCATGATATCCTTAATATGGTTATCTCAGGCAGCTGATCCATCGTTTATATACAGTCAATAAGCTGTTAGCACAGTAATTCATAGAATTTAGATCATAGACTGTAAAACATGAATATAGCTTCTGGGTCTGAAAAGTGAAGCCAGTGCAGAAATGCTTTACTTGCTACTTGCTAATGGCCAGCAGGGGGCAACTCCTTTGGTTGCAAAAATAAGTCCTGTTGTATAGAAGTTTTGTGTGTCTCTACAGGGCTGTGGCTACTTACATCCATCTACAAAATACTCTTACTCTCCTGCTACATTTAAACCCTGGCTTTCCACTCCTTGCCAGATTGCTTCTGTCAGTCTTAGTTATAGTATCGCTCAGGCTCCGTAATGTTAATGTAGTTTCTATTTGATCTTTCTGTGACTGACCTTGGCTCTACTATGCCACATCTTCTCCTTGCACATCAGCCAGCATCTCTGCTCCAACTCCTTGGTTCTGGATTGCCTGCCTGCCTGCCTTCTCTCCACTGCTCACAGACCTCAGTCTTCCCTGTCAGAACCCCCTTCCCTTTAACATTCAATCTTTTTAATAATAAACCTCTAAACCTTGTTTCTGTGTCAAATTTTACATCAGAACCCTCTAGTCTTGGTTCAAACATAACACTTTGTGTCATGCCTTCAGCAGCCTATAGTCTGTCATTTACTTTTCAACATGCAAAATGGTATTGTCTATCCTCGCTTGTTTTACAAAGATATCCACTTGATTACTCTGGTGCACACTTTTAAACTTAACACCTAATAAACATTTGAATATGCTGTAGGTTTGCACTAAATTAGAAAGATTCAGAAACTATGGTCTACACAAGTTTAGCTTGACTCATGACCGACACCCATCAATGAAATGACTGCTGCAATATTGAACCGGAGCTAATGTATTGCAGAATTGATACACTGCAATTACCAGTGTTATGGAATTAATTGCTGCAGCTGTTAGAGTGAAAGAGAGACTTTAGTGCTGGATCATTTCCTTGATCAATGATAATACGAAGGAGCATGCCACGAGCCTGATAACAGCACAACAGTGAGGAATTAAGGTCTGCAAAAATATAGACACAAAGAGTTGGAAAAGATCTCAAATCTACTCAGGCAAACAGAAAAATCAACACAAGAGTGTTCAGTCTGAAAGGTTTGATGAAATAAACATTCACTGAGGGGTCTATAGCACTGACACCACAACCATCAATAACCAAAGGATTTCAATTTATTTAAAGTGTCTGATGTGGAGGTAAATGTAGAAATTGTAAATAATCTATCTGACAAATGTGTTATTTCAAGCATTAACAAAAAGTAGTGGGATTGAAGGAAGCATTAAAAATCTGCCATTTAACCAGCTTTATGTAAACACACAGAGCCTCTTTTTTTTTTGGTGTGGTTTTAAATATGAATTGACATTAAAGTAGGTGCATTGTCATTGCTCTTCTTATTGCTGCTCTTACAGGTATTTTACGGCAGAAAGCCATTTTCAGTCCCAGCTGACAGGATTCGCTGCAGAAAGCTCAGAAATCCACTTGTCCCCCGAGTGATAAAAGCACTTTAGGAGTTTGTGTCTCAGTTCAGAGGCTGTTGAAACTCTGAAGCATTTCACATTTTCTGCCCCACTGGAGGAAAAACAGTAGCTCCACGCCAATACATTAAAACACCTCTGGAGCTTCACGAATGATTTTGCAGACAGAAAATGGAGACAATACATGTACTAAGTCAATTCATTCTCCAATAAACAAAACAAATAAAAGAACCAGAGTGGTATATACTGTAAAGAAGCCCTGATGGTGTCACCATACAAGATTTCTTAAGGAGACTGAACTCTGCAGCAATTTTGTTATTTTTCCTTTCCTCTATTTTTTCTTCCAGCTGCTCCCATTGGCAGTTGCCAAAGCAGATCATCTCCCACCATCTCGCCCTATCCCTAACATCCTCCTCTATCACACCGACCCTCTGCATGTCCTCCTTCACTACATCCATGAATTTTCTCTTCCTTTTTTCCTCATCCCTGGCAGCTCCATTTTCAACATCCTTTGTCCAGTATATCCACTATCCCTCCTCTGTCCAAACCATCTCAGCCTTGCCTCTTTTACTTTGTCTCCAGACTGCTCAACCAGAGCTGTCCCTCTGATATACTCATTTCTAATCCTATCCCTCCTGGTCATTCCCAGCGAAAATCTTAGCATCTTCAACTCTGCCACCTCCACTTCGGCCTCCTGTCTGTTTGTCAGAGCCACCATCTCCAAACCATACATCACTACCATCTTGTAAACCTTCCCTTTCACTCTTGCTGCTATCCTTCTGTCACAAATCACCCCTGACACTCATCTCCACTCACTCCACCCTGCCTGCACTCTCTTCTTCACCTGTTTTGTGCACAGTCCATTGCTTTGGATGCTTGACCCCAGGTATTTAAACTCATCCACTATCACTACCCCTACTTCTTGCATCTCTACCTTTCCACCTTTCTCCCTCTCATATTCTGTCTTGCATCTATTGATTTTCTTTCCTCTTGTCTCCAGTTCATACCTTCACCTCTCCAGTCTCTCTTCTACCAGTGCCCTACTTTCACTATAGACCAAAATGTCATCAGCATACGTCATACTCCACAGAGATTCCTGCCTGACCTCATCTGTTAACCTGTCGATCACCACTGCAAACAAGAAGGGGCTCAGAGCTGATCTCTGATGTAAATCTGCCCACACCTTAAACCCATCTGTCACTCCTACTGCACACCTCACCACTGTCTCTCTGTCCTCATACATGTCCTGCACCACCCTCACATACTTCTCTGCCCTCCTGACTTCCTCATACAGTACCACAGTTCCTCTCTTGGCACCCTGTCATATGCTTTCTGTAGATCCACAAAGACACAGTGCAGCTCCTTCTGACCTTCTCTATACTTCTCCATCAACACTCTCACAGCAAACATCCCATCTGTAGTGCTCTTTCTTGGCATGAAACCATACTGGAGCTCACTGATTGTCACCTCTCTCCTTAACCTAACTTCAACAACTCTTTCCCATATCTTCATGGTATGGCTCATCAACTTTATCCCTCTGTACTTACCACAGTTCTGCACATCACCCTTATTCTTGAAAATTGGTACCAGTACACTTCTTCTATATTCCTCAGACATCCTCTCACTGTCCAAGTTTATGTTAAACAATCTGGTTAAAAAGTCTACTGCTGTCTCTTCTAGACATCTCCATACCTCCACAGGTATGTCATCTGGAGCAGCCACCTTTCCAATCTTCATCCTCTTCATAGCTGCCCTCACTTCCTGCTTACTAATCCTCTGTGCTTCTTGATTCACTAACTGTCCTCCATTCTTTCTCCTCTCTCTCTCATTTTCTTCATTCATCAGCCCCTCAAAGTACTCCTTCACTTGTTAGTACATTTCCATCTCTATCCTTAATCACTCTACCCTACTGCACATCCTTTCCAGCTGGATCTCTCTGCCTAGCCAATCCATACAAGTCCTTTTCTCCTTCCTTAGTGTCCAGCCTCACATACAACTCACTATAAGCCTTTTCCTTTGCTACCTCTCTCTTTGTTGTACAACTAGCCTCCCAGTACTCCTGTCTACTTTCTTCATCTCCTTGACTATCCCACTATTTCTTTGCCAGTCTCTTCCTTCAAATACTTAACTGTATTTCCTCTTTATAGCATCAAGTCTCCTTGTCTTCTTTCCTCTGTCCAGAGGATACACCAAACACCTTCTTGGCAGTTTCTCTCATCACTTCAGCTGTACTTTCCCAGTGATCTGGTAACACTTTACTACCACCCAGCGCCTGTCTCAACTCCTTCCAGAACTCTGCGCAACATTCTTCCTTCTTGAACTTCCATCATTGGCCCTGCGTTCACTCGCTTCCTCTTCTTATTTTGCAGAGTCATTCTACAGCCTACCATCTGATGTTGCCTAACTACATTCTCCCTGACACCACCTTGCAGTCTCCTATCTCTTTCAGACAGCACCTTATGCACAAGACATAGTCCACCTGTGTGCACCTTCCTCTACTCTTATACGTCACCCTATGTTCCTCCCTCTTCTTCTGGCAAAATCCACTACCATCTGGCCTTCCACATTCCTCTCCTTAACACCATACCTGCCCAACACCTCAGAATCAGAATTACATCACCATTACATTACCTCTTCATCACCTCTGTTCCCTTCACCTACATGTCCATTGAAGTCCGCTCCAATCACCATTCTCTCCCCCCTGGGAGATTATCTATCACTACATCCTACTCCAGAATTCCTCTTTCTCTTTTAACTGACATCCAACTCGTGGGGCATATGCACCGACAACATTCAACATCACCACTTCGATTTCTGTCTTCAAACTATATGACACTTTCTTCACCTCCAGAACACTCTTCCTTCAAGATTACCCCTACTCCATTTCACTTTGGTAGAACAGTTTGAATCCACCTCTGATGCTCCTGGCCTTGCTTCCCTTCCACCTGGTCTCTTGCACACAAAATTTTCAACCAGTTCACAGAGTTATTAAAATGAATTAATTACTGCTTAAGTCTGACAGTTACATTTGTTTTTATAGCAAGGTTAACATTCACCAATTTTTCCTCTCTTGCTACACTGAAGAACCCACTGTTTGAAACATTAGTTCAAATATCTCTGCTGATATCTCTGCTGGATTTCTGCTATTTCTGCTCATAACAAGAATTTATAAGCACGGCCAAGAAGGTTTCCAGCCTCAGGATCACATCCTTGCTTTTTGAGGATGCTGAGGTTCTGCTGGCTTTATCTAGCAGGGACCTTCAGCTTTCACTGGAGCTGTTCGAGGCTAAGTGAGAAGATGCAAGAAATTTGAGGCCATGGTTTTCAGCTGGAAAAGGGTAGAGTTATTTGGAGGAGTTCAAGTGTCTCGGGGAAAGACTGGTACAATAAAGAGAGAGCTGAAAGTGAAGGCAAAGCTGTCAGCTTACTGGTAGATCTGTGTCTACCCTCACCTATGGCCACAAGCTGTGCGTAGTTACTGAAAGAATAAGACTGAAGAGCCTTCAGCTTTCAGGTCCCTCTCTTATGGAACCAGCTCCCAGTTTGGATTCAGGAGACAGACACCATCTCTACTTTTAAGATTAGGCTTACAACTTTTCTTTTTGATAGAGCTTATAGTTAGGGCTGGATCAGGTGAGCCTGAACCATCCCTTAGTTACTCTGCAATAGGCCTAGGCTGCTGGGGGCTTCCCATGATGCACTAAGCACTTCCTCTTCATCACTTCCTTTCATGCGCCATGTGTTTATACACCACTTGCATTTAATCATTAGTTACTATTAAACTCTGTCTCTCTCCCATAGGGTGTCTTTTGTCCTGTCTCCCTCTGCTCTCTTCTGTTTCCCCTCATCCCCAACCGGTTGCAGCAGATGGCTGCCCCTCCCTGAGCCTGGTTCTGCCGGAGGTTTCTTCCTGTTAAAAGGGAGTTTTTCCTTCCCACTGTTGCCAAGTGCTTGCTCACAGGGGGTCGTCTGACTGTTGGGGTTTTCTGTCTAATATTGTAGGGTCTTTACCCTAAAATATAAAGCGCCTTGAGGAGACTGTTGTTGGGATTTGGCGCTATATAAATAAAATTGAATTGAATTGAATATGAAAAGAAG
>VUQI01033479.1:0-12073 GCA_015106735.1 Paratilapia polleni | reverse complement strand
TGTTTTTACCATGGCTGTACATGCAGTTTTTAGATAATTCTTCAAAATAGCTGCCCAAATAACTGTGTTTCAATATCGCTCCTGAATAACAGGACTTGCTTCAAGAAGGGCTGTGGTAGGAGTCATCAATTTCAATTTAAACTGACAATACTCTCTAGTAACACTCTTCCACCTTTATACTAACTTTATAGTAGCTAGGGGTTGGAAAGTAACCATAATGGCTCATGTAACATCTGCATGCATTATATACTGTATCTTGTTGAATTCAGTCAGCCTGTCCAGAAACCAAATCTACTGGAGGTCACAATGCCAATTATTGTGACTCATTTCTTAGTGAGCCTTGTCCCCCACTGCACTGCAACATTGGAACTTAGTGTTCCCCTACCTGTCAATAAACACTTTAAGCCTGATCAGACCATCTGATGAAATTGTCCAATGCCACACTAGGACCCGCCCTATGGTCCTGCAGGAGGCTGAGAATAAGTGGATCATTTGTAAACTTGATAATCAGCCTTCACTAAAACATACTCTGGACTTCACTGGTGTAGATCCCAAATAAGAAGGGTGACAAAATGTACCCTTCGGGTCATTCTTTAGAACACATCAGGGCTTCAGTGAAGTTGCCATTAGCATTGGCTCTTTGTGACCTCATTATCAGGACCAGCAAACATATAGTGCTAAAGTCAGTGCAGGATTTTTGATAAAGCCAGTGAACTGGAACAGCTATAGTAGTTTTGATCACTTCTAATAAATAAAAATACATCCTATATTACACTTGGATCACACTTTTTGGACCTTCTTTATACTCATGTAGTCATGTGAAAACATTTTTTTTCACATGACTCTACATAGTCCTGTGAAAAACTAAGTACATGCTATGATTCAGTAGCTTGGAGAACCACCTTTAGCAGCATTAACTTGAAGTCATAATTTTTCTGTGTGACTCTGTATGTCTCTCACAGGGGTTAAAGGGGGATTGGGCAGATAGGAGGATCCTAAGTAAGATGTAGCGGTGCAGCAGAGAAAAACAACTCACTTAGAAATAAGTCAAATTATAGTATTTATTGCATGCTCCAGTAGGTTTGTTTTCTCTGTGTACAGGCTGTGGTTAGCTGACCTGTTCTGCTGCTTCTCTGAGGTTTACTTCTTTTTCTGGATTTAGCTAACTATATTCTACAGTGTATAAGCAGATTTTGAATGAGCCACAATGGCTGCTTTCTAACTCCTAACCAGTATCATGCTAGTATAATAGTGAAATTTGAGAAGTTTTACTAAAGAACATCATCAGCTTAAATTAAAATTGATAACCCCTACCAAAGTCCTTCTAGAAGCAAGTCCTGTTACTCAGCAGTCATGAATAAGGGTACTTATTTTGAAGCATTATCTAAATTAACTGACTTTCGTTTCAATCGTCAGTGGGACATAAAAACTGCATGTACAGAATATCCAGTCAAATCTCATTTAAAAAAAAACAAACCAAAAACAACAACAACAACAACAACAACAAAAAAACACTGAAAAGTTTGCTGACTTCTGTTTTAAGAGCTTTTCCCTTAAAAATTATATTCCTATCACCTTCTTTGCTGTTGCAAAATTCTCTCATAAACTTAAATTCCGAATTATTTCAGTGCTCTACTCAGTTTAGCCAATCTGGCCAAGTGTGGTGCTGTGTGTTATAGCCACACACCTCCACTTTGGTCTTGTCTGTCCACAGGATAAGTCCATAAGTCCAGTGGTTTGTTCAGAGGCAGCTTTCCAAACCTAAGCCGTGCTGCAATGTTCTTTTTAGAAAGAAAAGGCTTTCTCCTGGCAACTCTTCCAAACAAGTCATACTTGTTCAGTCTTTCTAATTATACTGTCATGTACTTTAACATTTAACATGCTAAATGAGGCCTCTAAAATCTGAGATGTTAGTCCAGGGGTGAATTTGCTGGGACATCTACCCTGTGAAGACTGGCAGTTGCCTTGAATGTTTTCCACTTGTGAATAATCTTTCTCAATGTGGAATGGTGGACTTCATATTGTTTTGAAATGGGTGAATTTGCTGGGGTGACCACTACAGAAAAGATTGTGGCATTGTGTTAACACACACTTGAATGTTCCAAATAGGCAAACTGCCAAAACTTCTCCTTTTATATATGTGGTCACACTAGCTGATGGTCAATTAACCATTTGATTAGCAACACCTGGTGGTTCTTAACCTCTTAATTCTGGTGTAAGAAGGAAGGGTGTACTTAGTTTTTCATAGTTCTGTGAGTTCTGTGAAAACTTTCTTTTTCCCATTACTCTATACTCTTTGTATTTCCATAGTATTTGAATTCTTCTCCTGGTATAAATACTGTGTGATATACCTTCCACAGCTGCAGTTGTTCCTTCAGCCCCTGGTACTTCTCTGTTTTCTCATGCTCCTTCTTTCTGATGTTGCTGTCCACTGGGATTGCTAAATCTATCACAACTGCGGTCTTGTGCTCCTTGTCAGCCACCACTATGTCTGATTGGTTGGCTACCAGCTGCTTGTCTGTCTGGAACTTGAAGTCCTTAGCCCCATTGTTCTCAGCCACCTTCAGCAGTGTCTCCCATTGGGACTTGGGGACTTCTAATCAATATGCGGCACAGATGTTCCGCTTGGGTGTGCCTCTCAGTGTACGCTGTCCCAGCTTGCATCTTACATCTTACTACATCCTGGTACTATGTGCTGGACTTTCTCTAGGGCACCTTTGCACAGTCTGCAACTTGGGCCCTGTTGGCTGTGGTAGACTCCTGCCTCTATGGACCTGGTGCTTCGGGTTTAGAAGTCCCCAAGTCCTGATCAACAGGGCTAATGTCCTGTGGGACTTCAAGTTCCAGACACACAAGCAGAAGACTGCAGCTGTGATAGATGTGGCAATCCCAGCTTAAAGCAGCATCAGAAAGAAGGAGCGCAGAAAAACCAAAAAGTACCAATGGCTGAAGGAACAACTGGAGCAGATGTGGAAGGTAAAGTCCAAAGTGGTCCCAGTGGTAACAGGAGCTGTAAATACTGGTTATATACATACTGGTTATATACTGGAGTGACTCTAGCAGATTCCAGGCACAACATCAGAGGTCTCTGTCCAGAAGAGAGCAGTCCTAGAAACAGCTAAAATACTGCGCAGAACCCTCGCAGAACGTTGTAACTCCCAGGCCTCTGGTAGAGGACCCAAGCTTCCTATACACATGCAAAAATATGTATATATTTTTGTGTAGATTTTTTTATAATGCATATTCCAAAACACATTATAAGACAAACTAGTTCAAATTAAACTGCCAGTTTATACAACAGACAGTACTGCTGTGTTAGTTATGAAAGGCTGTATATATTTTATAGACAAAGCAAATATGAGATGGAGACGATATGGCGACAGTGTGACAGAGATAGATATGTGTGTATGAGTGTGAGTGAATATGAACAACAGTACATAAAGATATGCATATGGCATATACTGAGCGTTTATGTGAGTGTGAACCATGAACAATTGACTACAGATGGAGCTGAGTGTGTGTTTGTTTCCTACATATGGCTGAGCATGCTGCAGATATTTTACCAGACTAGGGATCTGCACACAATAGTTAAACACTTTGTACTGTGATACATACCACTGCCATGTGATTTTTATTTAAAGATCTTTGCATGTGAGCTGCTCTGTTATATTTAAACTAGAATGTACACATTTTCATATATAAACAGTGCCTTTTAGTATACTCATTGTAGCATAAGCTTTAGCATGTGCAGCTGAAAACACCTGAAGCCCAGAGGTAATTTTAGATATACACACAATAAAAACAAGTAATGTTCTGTTCTCCACACACAAACAGGTTATTAAAAATGAAAGTGCTGTGAGGATATATAGAGCTGAGCTTGCCAGAGCTATAAAGGTGGCATAATGTCAAATAGTCTTGGAACAAATTTTATTTTGAGCTCACTCTTATTAAATTATATGATATGAAGCCAGTATTTATCTACATGATCCATGTGGAGTGTGTGAAACAGGGCTACACATTGTCACCCAATTTGTACTGCACAATAGGAATCACAATAAATGACATACATTTATGAATTTGATCCACTACATGTTGTTAATCAATAGACTGTTATGGTTCACAGTGTGTGAGTGTTCTGCATAAAGACAGTGCTTGTGCCAGGCTAAGAACAGAACTAGCCTGCCTGATATCCAGTCCTTAAGCACCAGTTTGCTTTACAAGGGGTTTGTAATGGTCCTTCAACTGGCTCCTACACTCACTGAGCCTCAATCATACAAATGCACTGGCACTTTTAAAAACTGCAACCCTTGGCATTAATCACTGTGGTCAAACTGACCGAGTTGTGTCCAAGCACAACACTACCTGGGTCTACTAGTGCATCTCAAAAAATATCATGAACAAGTTCTTTTTTATTTTCAGAATTAATTCAAAAAGGTAAACTTTATTATTTTGATGTATTCATTACACATCAAGTGAAATATTTCAAGCCTTTTTTGTTTTAATTTTGATGATTATGGCTTACAGCTCATGAAAATGAGAAATCCAGTATCTCAAGTTATTAGAATATTTCACAAGATAAATCAAAAAAGGATTAAAAATACAGAAATGTCCAACTTCTGAAAAGTATGTTCATTTGTATACTCAGTACTTGGTTGGGGCTCCCTTATTACAAATTATTGCATCGCTGTAGCATGGCATGAGGTGTTACTGAAGCCCAGGTTGCCTTGATAGTGGCCTTCAACTCACCTATATTGTGGGGTTGGGTGTTTCTTATCTTCCTCTTGACAATAACAGTAACAATAGGGTCAGTAAACCATTTGCTAGTAGATTGTGCCCTGTGGGAAGGTGCTAAGTCCTGCTAGATAGATGGCTTCATTGACTTTGGAGTTGATAAAACACAGTGGACCAACACCAGCAGATGACATGACATCCCAAATAATCACAGACTGTTGAAACTTCACACTGGACTTTAAACACTTTGAATTCTGAGCCCCTCCACAGTTCCTCCAGACTCTAGGACCTTGATTTCCAAATGAAATGCAAAATTTACTTCCATCTGAAAAAAGGACTTCAATCCACAGAGCAACAGTCCAGTTCTTTTTCTTCTTAGTCCAAGTAAGATACTTTTGATGTCTCTGGTTCAGGAGTGGTTTAATATTAGGAATGTGACAGTTGCAGCCCCTTTCCTGAAGACGTCTGTGCATGGTGGCTCTTGATGCACTGACGCCACCCTCAGTCCACTCTTTGAGAAGCTCTCCCAAGTTCTTGAATCATCTTTTCTTGACAATCCTCTCCAGTCTACAGTCACCCCTGTTTCTGGTGCACGTTTTCCTACCACATTTTTCCCTTCCACTCAACTTTCCTTTAATATGCTTCAATACAGCACTCTGCGAAAAGCCAGCCTTTTCAGCAATGAGCTTCTGTGGCTTACCCTCCTTGTGAAAGGTGCCAGTTATCGTCATCTGGACAACTATCAAGGCAGCAGTCTTTCCCATGATTATATCGTGATATACTGTTTATGAATAATTTACTCAAACTCTAAATGAGATCTAAATGAAATTTTCTAATTTGAGGTACTGTATTTCTGGTTTTCATGAGCTATAAGCCATAATTATCAAAATTAAAACAAATAAAGGTTAGAATTGTTTCGCTTTGTGTGTAATGAATTCAGAATATATGGAAGTTTAGCTTCTTGAATTAAAATTATGAAAAAAATGAACTTTTTCATGATATTCTAATTTTTTGAGGTGCACTAGTAGTTCTTTCAGGACTACCTTAGGTCCTGATCACAAAGGTCCAAATAGGATTGTGATTCCATCTGAAGTAATTTAAATTTAGCACTCTGGCTGTCTTCTGGGGCCTCCCCAACCTTCCATACACATCCTAAATACAGGGAAAGCAGCATTAAGGCCAGTCCGTGGAACAGAGCAGGCATCAATGATATTGCACAATCAGAAATAGCATGTATAACATGTAATGGTGAAGCTGGGGTGGATGTTCATTGAAAAATGCTTTGCAGAGGCAGCAGCAGCTGTATGTCAGCTGAAACAGCTTAGTGCACCTCATGTGAGATTTGCCAATAGAATTCTCACAAGTATATCAGCTAAGACATTAGCTGATGTACACTGGCATTGAGTTCTTCTGGTCTGCTAGGATTGTTGCTGAACTTGACTCTATAGGGTGCCAGACCTCATGCAGTTCTCACTTTGATGGGGTTTTTTAAGGAGTCTCTGAGCTGCATTTACAGTGGATAAAAAAGGGCCAAAATCAAGGCAACAGAGTCCAGAATATTTAGTTTTTGGTGTGGTTTAACGTTTTTTTCCTTTTGAGGGTCAAAATACACCACTGGTAGCTCATCTGTTGGCTTTTGAAAGACTGTAGGAGCCTTGAAACATGAGAAGTTTCCAGTATCTCCCCACTTCCACCACTCTCTTTTCATGTCCCCATGTAATCCCTCACAGGTTTTCCACAAAAGAACTGGGTCAAATTTGTCATCTGTAATGCACAAGTGACTCCACTGGATCTCCTTATATGGTAAGAACTGTGCCGTCTGAACAAAAACTGAATTTGCCTAAAATCTGTGACATCCGGTAAGTTGTGAGTTGAGACCATCACAGATCAAATCTTTTCAAGGACATCCCCTTGACCTCCTCAGACAAAATCAGCAGGTACTCAATCATGTTTTGACAGCACCGATTGCCTTGCCCAGAGGACTAGGTGACCATTGACTCAGGTGGCTCAGTTCTCATAGTCAGCTGTTGCAGGTGTAAACACCTAAATGGTGTGCTACTGCTCAGGAGGTAGAGCAGGTTGTTTACTAATTGAAAGTCTCCAGTCCTTGGGCAAGAAGCTGAACCCCAAATTGCCCTGCATACATATTTGTTGTGACAATGCTCCTTGGCAATAAATCTCATACCGTTGGAAAGCCTGTTTATTTCCCTTTAAATGGTGCCACATTTCCATAAGGAAAATGCATTTGTGGGTTGAGCAGCAGAGTTGAATATTTGGTTTGCGCCCATGAAGAACTTGCCAAATCTTCTCTGCCAATGCCAAGCAGCTTATTCTGCTATTGATTCTTGTTTGGTGTCGTTTATTGGATTGGACGATTGAAGTCTGAAGAAACAAGACATATTGGCAATTCAAGAATTTATTAATTTAACAAACAGGGGCCTCAGTAGCATGTGGAAGAACCATACACAGCCACAACAGCCTGGCACCTCGTCCTCATGCTGGTCACCAGGTTGAAGTTGCCCTATGATAAGTGCTGCTAATCAGGTGCCAATCAGGCACCTTATTGTCAGCACCTTAGGTACCAGAACCTCAAAACAAGGGAAATAAACAGGCTTTCCAATGGTATATGTGCTAAGTTTATTTTCTTCATCTACTGGGGCTGATACTCTTTTGGCTCATCTGGGTAAATGTCCTGTTCTCTCACATGACCAAAAGCTCAAACAAGAACAGTCAAAGACTGTAAATTTGTTATGTATTTGTAAAGAGATGACATGAAATGTCCAATTTTGCCCTATTTTTAGAAATGGTAAAAGATATTTCCAATAATTCCTGGATCAATTTCCAGATCAATTCCAAAAGTTACATTTATATGTTTTTGTTTGTTTGTTGTTGCTGTTGTTTTTTTTGTTTTGTTTTTTTATTGATTTAGTTTGATTATTCGGTGCATAAGATTTTAATCATGTAATTTAGCAATATTTTCTTTTTCTTTTTCTTTTTATTAATTCTGATTACAAAATTTTATCCACCTCATTTACAGTTCCCCATGAGGAGCTTACTTAATATTTCATCATGCCTCAGTTATTTTATGTGTTGAAAGAAAGAATGAAAAAATGCAGCTGATATCAATGGGTACACCGGATGTCCAACTCTAACCAAAAGCTCAATACAGCTTATTTTGTTTGTTTTACTGTATCCCATTACTGTGAAGAACATGCAGCAGTCACACAGTTAATCTTGGTCTCCAGCATTGAAAATTGCTAACCCAGGAACTTGTGATTGGATAAGATTTAAATGAATAAATGGCTTTAGTAACAATAACAATTACACTTTTTAACGACAGGAAATTAAAGGGGCAATTTGAAGATCAGATCTCATTCCAACTGAGTTCATTATTTTCCATTATTAGGACTCCACAGGGCTGTTATCACAGTTTTCCAATGGACCCTCACCACAGTAAGGTGTTTAAAGGGATAGTTCAGTTTCTTTGACATGGAGTTCTATGAGGAATTTATCCATAGTTGGGGTATTATCTACAGTAAATGGAAGACAACATACCCCCAGTTTGGAGAAGCGGACGGTAGTATTGGCATGGTAGTTAAGCAATGCGATGAAGAAGATTTGTTAGACATAGTTGAATAATAAATGGATGTAAATGGATAATGGTGGGCAATGTCAAATATGCCACCACAAAAATCATGTCAACTGGTAACTTCCAACAGAAGTCAGCGTTGATGTTTGACACATATAAAACATGAACCATACTGTTTCAGTTTCAGTCTTTGCAATGGTCAGCTACTGACCACAGTGACAACTACACAACTACCCAAAAAGTCATCCAAGTTAAATAACTAAATGCATTCCACAAAGCAAATATTCAAGCCTTTATGTCACATACTTGTATTAAAATGAATTAAAACCAATATGGCTTTATGAGTTCACCTTTACTGCAAAATCTGTAACATATATAAACATAGTACATCATTACACATTTAGTACACAATCTCTGGACTTTTGCTAGGAGCACTGCATTACAATGAGTGTTCTTTCCTTTTTCAAACTCAAAACACGTGTCTTACAATAGAATGAATAAAACCAAAATAAGCACAAGATCACTGTGACTCCCTGTCTTATATCACTATGGTGTTTTTATACTTGTACCAAGCAGCAAGCACAGTGCCACGAGGTCTCTACACAGACTGGTAAATTACCTTTGGCTGCCAACACTTAGCTCCATGGCTAATCTACACATATAACGGTAAACACACCATAAACATACATAATGGGGATTAACGGCCAACTTTCCCACATTCTCTACAATCCTACAACTACACCAGAGTCAACGTATTAACTTAGCTGTTTTATACTTGCTTACCTGTAATATATATAGACATAGTACATTGGTACACATTTTGTACACAGTCTCTGGACTTTTGCTAGACGCACTGCATTACGGTGAGTGGGCTGGCCTTTTTACCCCTACTAGACCTGTTCATTTTAGGGGATACTCCCTCTTGTGGCACAGATGTAGCCAGTCAGGTCATTCTGCTCGTTCAGTCTCTCTCCTTCTGTGTTGCACTGGAGTAAGAAGCATGCCTGCAAATTAATTATTGGGTGGCATCTCCTTCAGGATAAAATCACGCGGGTTTCTCCTCTCGCTCATTCACTCCTTTGCCTTGCCCTGAGCTTGCCATGTTGGCTGTCAGCGAATTTTGGCATAACTTAAGGTGTTTTTGAATGGGTTTTACAACAACTACAGGAAGGCTGCATGTTCTGTCCTCCTTATATCTTGCTGGTTCAAATCAATTCAATTCAATTCAATTTATATAGCACCAAATCACAACAACAGTTTCCTCAAGGCGCTTTATATTGTAGGGTAAAGACCCTACAATATGAGAAAGAAAACCCCAACAATCAGACGACCCCCTATGAGCAAGCACTTGGCGGCAGTGGGAAGGAAAAACTCCCTTTTAACAGGAAGAAACCTCTGGCAAAACCAGACTCAGGGAGGAGCAGACATCTGCCGCGACTGATTGCGGGTGAAGGGAAACAGAACAGAGCAGATGGAGATAGGAAAAAAGACACAATATTGTCTTTGTTGTAACAATGCTTCATGGCAATAAATCTCATACCGTCGGAAAGCCTGTTTTTTTTCCCTTTAAATGGTGCCACATTTGTAAGGAAAATGCATTTGTGGGTTAAGCAGCAGAGTTGAGTATAAGGGTTGCACTCATGAAGAACTTGCCAAATCTTCTTTGCCGATGCCAAACAGCTTATTCCGCTATTGACTCTTGTTTTGAGCTTCTGGTACCCCAGGTGCTGACAATTAAGTGCCTGATTGGCACTTGATTAGCAACACCTGTGAGCATGGATCCTGCTACAGCGGTCAGTTGGTGTCTGCTCCAAGCATGCCATGGTTGACTGATCTGGATAAGGCCCGTGCCATAGGGCAACTTCAAACTGGTGACCAGCATAAGGAGGTGCCAGGCTGTTGTGGCTGTGTATGGTTCTTCCACATGCTATTGAAGCTCCTGTTTGTTAAATTAATACATTTTTGAATTGCCAATATGTTTTGTTTCTTCCGATTTCAATCATCCAATCCAATAAACGACACCAAACAAGAGTCAATAGGAGAATGAGTTGTGCATATTCTATTCATGACACATGAGAACTCCAAAAAGAGCACACAGAGGAGGGCACATAGAGATGCTTGGGGGGACCTGAGCTGGGATCTGGTTCTAAATTCTGGGCTTGTTTCACCTGTTCCTCAATTTCCCACGTAACCCCTGCTAACACACAGGATGATGGCAGAATAGTCTTGGGAGTGGTGGTACTAGCTTCAGAGGAAAACTGTCAGGAAAGAGCGTCCGGTTTGATGTTATGGGACCCCGCTCCAACCAGTGCCTCCACTCCTCCAAAGCAAGCTTTACAGCCAGCAGCTCACAGCTGTCGATGCCGTAATTCTTTCCGCAGAATTTAGACACCGGGAAAAGAAAGCACATGGGTGTAATTTACCTTCATTTCCATGGTGTTGTGACAACACTGCCCCCACCCCAGATTCAGAAGCGTTGACCTCTACTATGAACTGTTTGTGGGGATCTGGTTGAACCAGCACCATTGGGCCACCATTGGGCCATTCCAAAACTGCTTTTGCCTTCTCCAGGTCAGTCTTTACCTGCCCACTCTCAAGAATAAAACCCAGGGATGACACAATGGTTACATGGAATTCGCATTTTTCGGCCTTAACATACAGTCTGTTTTCCAATAGACATTGTAAAACCTCATGTATTTTTTGCTTCTGTTAAAACCTTTATATTTAGTTGTTTTGGGGATTTTTGGATTATTTTCATGGTCTTTAACTTCCGACTCAAATAAAAGGTCAGTTTTTACGTTTACCTGTTTTGCCTGTTTTGAGAGTCCTGCATTTGGGTTCTATTCCTGCAAACCCTGACAGTACCCTGATGTTTTACTTACCATTTACCTGACTTCCCAGCTCCTTCTAATTCCCAGGGCATCAAATACTGATGTTTTTGAAAGCTGTTTATGTCTCTGACATACATATATGGTGTCTGTTGATGTCATTACCATGCTACCGCAGTATCAGTCCCTGAGGCATAAATTAAAAGATTATGAGTCAGGAGACAACGGTTCATGTCATGCATGGGTGCTTAGATTTTGCACCTTATTTTCATGGATTGTTTAGTTTTGTTCTCAATTTCATTTGATGTTTGGTTAGGTTTAAACACCAAAGCTACTTGGTTAGGTTAAGAAAAATGGTTTGAGTTCTCAATGTTGAAACCCTGCATGTTGAAAAATGATAAAGGGTACCATCTCCATTCAAATGTGATGCCAAAGGGTCCTGACCAGCTACATGTGTGTGTGTGTGTGTGTGTGTGTGTGTGTGTGTATACAGCTCTGGAAAAAAATTAAGAGACCACTGCAAAATTTTCAGAAATCAGCATCTCTACATACAGTATACATTCCAGTGTCTCTTGAATTCCAACACAAGCACACCTGTTTCTACCTAATAAGGTACTGATGAGGTGATCACCTGAACCAAATCTTATTTAACGAGGAAAAGTATAAAAACCATTGCTGTTGTCATCACTATCCTCTTGCAATAGGACCAACTGGATGGCAAAAACAGTGCTAGTAGTACATCAAAAGTAACTGGAAGAAATAAAATAACTATTGACCATGCCAAAAGAAATGAAAAGAAAAGTTTTGTGTGAGGAAAAGAAGGGTTCAATTCTGGCTTTACTGGCAGAGGGATACAGTGAGCGTCGGGTTGCTTCCATCCTTTTTCTAAAACGACTCTCCACTAAGAACAAGGTCAAGCAGCAGA
>VUQI01033476.1:5212-28892 GCA_015106735.1 Paratilapia polleni | reverse complement strand
CCACGGTAACAGCTGTACAAAATAACAACATATTAATATGCAACAAATAACACATATTGTGCAGCAACATGAAATACAAAATTCCACAATAAAACAGCAGTAGGCTTTCAGGAATAAACAACTACATGCCTCCTTCATCTTATTCTTTATGATGCCTTTAAATTCATCAATGGATGTACTATAAGTGTGTCTAAGTTTTGATCTTTCTGCAAAACACTCCACATTCCGGGTGCATAGGAGTAAACAGTAGTTTTCCCCAAAAAAACTGGTGCTCATTAAAACACAAGTATAGCTGGTGACTACCCCAGCTAAGACAGAGACAGGTACAGGTACCAGTCATGTTGCCTGCAAGCTAGTGATGAAAGACAGCAAATCATAAAGACTGAAATGGTGAGGAAGAGACTTTGAATTTTAACGAAACACAGAGGCACACGGTACACAAGCGCTGTTAAATAGGATTCTACATGCATACAACTAAGAAATCACAGGCAAAAATGAGCTTCCACAAGTTGAAAAGACTAACTCAATTCATGTCACAAACCTTTGCTGTTGTTGGGTTTTATTTAGATTATTTGGACCCATCAAGTATGATCAACTTAGAAGAAAATAAAGACAATTTATTAATATTTCATCACCACCTACTTTCCCATTTTTGTCATCTTCATGTTTACTGCTGTCATCACGTCAGTCACAGAAACACTGACACAATCCAAAATGTCTTCTTTGAATGAACCATGATTCACAGAGAGGCTATTTAAAGACTGTGGAGGATGAAATGCTCTCTTAGATGCTTTTCTGTGGGAAGGAGATCTTTCTAGATATGAGATATATTAATATAGTTTTACTTATTAAAGCACTCTGTGTCTCAGTGATTCACAGCAGAGTAAGAAGGACTCTCACTTAACTTCAAAACCATGTGTGGAGTTTATACATTTATTCTCAAATGTAAATGCACAGCAGAATGACTGAGACAAAATTGTCCTAATAATGCATATAGGAATTAGGCTGATGTAATAAATGTTGTTTGAATTTTTATACAAAAGTAGGCCACTACTAGAACTTAGTACAAACTATGTTATTAAGTGCTGAAGCATTGAATGACATACAGTGTGTAGTAACACACTGACCTACTTTGTAAAGCAGAATAGCTTCAACAATGAGGTCAGAGAAAAGAATTAAGAGGCAGAATTACACAAAGTATGCCAAATTTTACTCCACAACTGTTTTCTATTATAGGTTTGTGGGCTGTTTCTTATTTTTGGATGACATGCTCCTGCTGACAACTGCCATCCAGAGCCCCTAAATGGGGGGCTCTAATGTAATTTAAATATCCCTAATTTTTGGGGGCGGAAAAATAAGGTAACCCTGATGAAACAAGACCATCTTTCAGTCACACGAAAGTCAACTCTTGGGTCTCTATAACTTTAAAGAGAGTGAGAGGATATTACGTAGACACACAGCTCTGGACCCACCCACCAGCTGTTCAAACCTGTATGTGAGGGGCAGCCAATCAGAAGAAGGTTGGCTTAAAATGAGGGTTGCCTTAAGGGAAGAGCACCTAAAACGCCTTGTTTCAGACAGACAATGAACAGAAGGGCTGCAACTAGTATAAGATTAATTTTTATTGAGCCACATTGGCCCATTTGGGTTTTTATTTATCTTCTGATGTTTTTGAATGTTCATTTCTTTTATTATGAAGCAAATTCCCTCACATCTGAAGTCATTCATAGAGTTTAGGGGGAGTCATTAAAGTTTGTACAGGCTGGTACACCTAATTCTGCAGCTGATTACAACAGGAGGAAGATGCTAATTTGAACACTTTTTCTAAAATTAGTGAGACAGACAGACATGTTGGGACCACAGAGAACAACTTCTCACACTTTTTTTTTGATGAGTGTAAGCCAGTAAGTAAAGCAAAGCAAGAAAAACCATATAAATAACAATATACAGCAAAGTAGCCAGTATAGAATGACCACCTAATGTATAGATGGTTGGACTGTTCTATCTTCAGATCCATCTTTTGTGTTGAGCTTGATCGGTACTGTTATTCCCTTCATGTTAATTAATTTTCACGTCAAGAATGGACTATTCTAGAGGTAAATGGCTTTTGCCTGAATAATAATGAGGTGGATCAATAGTCTGCGCTTTTTATCCACACTGAGAATAATACTTTTCACCAGGTCCAGCTGATTGCTGTGGTGCATAACTATTTTTTCTTTGGCGAACAGCTTAAATCGGCACCTATAGTAGATGCTAAATGTGAAACAAGAATAATTGCACAATTATTTCTTCTTCATTTTCTTCAGGCATTTCTGTTATTGTCCAGTCTGTGTTCCAGATTATTTATTCAAAATTTCCAGATACCCACCTTAGGAACAATTTTGTGTGAATCATGCACTAATTGGCTATTACAGATGATTAAAGATGTTTGTTTGCACCATAAACTGCGTCAAGCATCCTCCTCTGTTAAATATGATTTTCTAATGATGTATCTTGACAACCCAAGACTAGGTGATTATCGACTCTTTATCATCACTCTTATTCATTCTGAATTCATCTAGTAGAGGAAGTGACACATCAAATGACCTTAACACGCCCCCACAGATTCCTTCATAACCTCAGTTGCTTTGTGGATGAACTAGCATTCGTTTTGTCTGTGTTCCTCCTCTAAACTTGCTTTAGCCTTTATGTCTGTGAGACTTTATTATTGTGGAAGTGAATTTTCCATCCGGTACAACATTTCTTTTGTACAATTATCCCCGCAAGGGTTTGTACCATCTAGTTTTATTGCTTTTACAAAAAAGACTTTGTGTAGTATGCGGTGCTGTCGTACTGTTGAAAACCAAAGTTTTCTAAAAGTGAAGCTGTTAAAGGAAAAATTAAGGTGTTAACATCAATAAGAAATGTATTGCCCACACTTCTGTCCTGCTGCAGTAAAGACTATATTGTAAATCAATGAAGCGTTTGCTGTTTCACAATGTGAAATGCAACCAAAGAGACAGAAGAGATGAAAAGGAAATTTTAATGCTGCAAATCTTTTTAATCACCTAAACAGAACAAGCAATAACAGTAGCAATGTACTGCTAGATTTTCGGGAATATAAACATTGCTGTATTTAGATTACGTGGGAGGAGTAATTCATTACAGAAACACTTGGCTTGGCAGTATGTTTGTGCTTACGTATACAATGATGCAAATGCATTCATACAGTACTGTTAAAACTATACTGAATATAACTGAGTCATGTGCCATGTGGAACACACACCCACATACTCGCACCGAGGACTGAGACTATGAGGCACAGAAAGAGGATCCCTTTCACTAAATCTACCTCGCATACACACACAGACACACACAATTAAAACACTATTTGATCAACTGTGCATTAACACCTGCTAACTAAGACAGACGGGCAAACAAAGAGATTTGTACGCATTGATGTAAACCCATTTCCCAACCTACGCCAGCATGAACTCAGAGTTGTGCTGCAGGGTTCAGTTTCTCAGAGTGTGACGTGTTCCCTGACTGCTTCACTGGAGGCAAATGGCATAGGAGTGCTCCCCTGTTAAAGAATGAGATCCAGAGTGACCGTGAATCATTATCTTCCTCAGTGGTTTGTTATTGTTGGTTTGGGTTTCCAAAGGCAGATAGGAAGTGGATAATTGCTTTTTATTTCTCAGCAACCAAGAGGGATTTTTTTTTTGGAGAAAAAAAAAACCCCAAACCTGTTACATCCAGCTCAATTTCCTACTGACAGAGTATGACGAATACATTGTATGCTAATAACAGTTTGTCTTTTTTTCTAATCTTAAACTGATGTCACAGTAACAGAAAGGGAGCTGATTAAGTGATGCAAGTTATGTATAACAGATAAAAATACACTCTTTAATTAAAGAATGTGGTTGAAGACAATTGTTGTTAACTCAGTAGGTCTACTCATGCAGATGTAGAGCTTCACCCTGCAGCACATAATCACTCTCAGTGCGAGTATTTAATGAGTATTATTTTCATCATCTGTTAAACTTAGCATTGCTCTAAGAGGTATACCTCAGTTAATGAGTTTGTATTTTTAGATACTATAATACTGTAAATCAGTGTCTTTGATGTTAAATATATTCAGTACACATGAGGAGCAACTAAACTTCTGTCAAACGTTTGAGAAAGAAGAAGGGTTCGAGATAAAATTACAGCTGGTATTGTGAACATTACTCTGTGTGTGACTTCTTTACATAGGCTTATAAATATCCTGTAAGGAAATGTACTGAGGTTCAGTGGTGTACTAAAATTATATTTTACAATCTGAACCCAATCTGCTACAAGATAAACTAAAAATATTTTATTGTCCTCATACTTTATTACTGCATTGTGTGTGTGATGCAGGAAAGTATAAACTGTAATAAGATGTGGTTATGTCACTCAGGCTGAATACCATGAGTCTGGTATGCTTCAGGAGAGAAAACCCCAAATGCAGGATGCTGAAAAATCAAGATGCCAACAAACTTTCTTATGAGCAAAATGTTAACAAAAGGAGCTGCCCAAAAACTGGCAGAGGACCACGCCAAAAACAACATAAAAGCGAACTATCCTGAAGAAATCAGGCCAAGTCTGAAGTAACAAGCCAAGAGACCCGACGGTCAAAGGGGACGATGGGACTGTATCTATATATGCGCTAAGGGCTGATTAGATACAGGTGGGGAATGAAAAACAATTTTATTTTTATTACAAAGTGCTACCATTTGATGTTATGTAAATAAAGCTCAATTTGATTGACTTAAGATCCAAAGTCTCTTTCCATTTTCACAAAATATACTGGCATAATGCTGGACAGCAGATATTAGTATATCTGTGCTAGCGTTTGATGGGCAGACATGGACTGCATTAGAACTAGGTGAGGAGATAAGTACTTTCACATCAGTATGGTGAAGTTTTAGCCAGCAGCTGGTTACCTGAGCTTAGCAATAAAGACCAGAAACCTTAAATAAAAAAGGAGGTGAAGAGCTACCCAGACTTCATTCAACCCTAGTAGCTCATAACAGGAAATAAGTATATTTCTCAATATCATGAGAAAATGATGTCTCTCTGAAGACATGGGTGTCAAAATCGGGATGCTTTGTTTGGTCTTGAGAGCACTGTATGCTTTGGTGATAAAAGTTGAATTTAAACAAATGAATACTCCAGAGAATCACGGTGGACAAAAAGGTCAAAGCCTAGATGATAAATATCAAAACATATACTGTAGTCACTTTAATAAAATGTCTGGATGAATTATTGTCAATAAAAAGGAATCTTTGACTACAACAACACTCTTGAAGCAATAAAAACAAAGAAGCAAGCAAAGACATACACCGACATTCACATACATATAAACATCTTTAGATAAATTATTGTGATTATGTCTAGTATTGTTGAACTCCACTTCATGTCCTTATGAATTTAATAATGTGTTTTATATATTTGAAAAATTCAATTTTATATTATTCAAATGCACTGCATGATACTTTATAACTTTTCAGCATTGGTTAGAGAAATTATTTACTTATTTAAGAACCATAAGAACAAAGTAAATGTCTTTGTATATAAACCATATTTTATAATATTGTAAGTTACCAGGGTTCACTTCATAGAGCATACTTTTAAGCATATTGTGATGCTGGAAACTCTACACAACTCGTAATTAGACTCCAACATTTGAGTGACATTTACTGTGACTGATAACTAATAGATAGGCATAGATTTTTATAAATTATTTACATATAAGATGCATAATCAGAGAATGCCATTTACTTTTGATCAACATTTCTGAAAAGTGAAATAAGGAAGCAGTTAACAAGTTTGCCACCTACCATGATAAATGCTTCATTTTTAGTGCTTCATCACAGGCACACTTTAAGACTAAAGTGTGAAAACCTAAACAAGGGAAGCCACAGTCACAAATTTAAAACATAGCATTAGCACCTGCATAAGTCCTTTGCCATGTGACTAAGCAGATGGCTAACATTAAAAAAAAAATAGAAAATGCTTGTATCATAAATGGGGGGGAAGGTAGAAAAGTTAAGGTAGCTATTCTGTGGCTGAAGGCACTATTTTTGCATGTCTAAGAGAAGCATGGTTATGTGTTTCACAGATTAGGAAACACAGAAAACGAGTTACTGTCTTTAATAGAAACCTGTTTACAATATTTGTCTTCAGGTGATGTATAACCCCAAATCCGAAAAAGTTGGGATGCTGTGTGAACTGTAAATAAAAACAGAATGCAATGATTTGCAAATCTCACAAATCTATATTTTATTCACAATAGAACATAGAAAACATTTTACTATTTCATGAAAAATATTAGCTCATTTTGAATTTGATGGCAGCAACACATCTCAAAAAATTTGGGAAGAGGGCAACAAAAGGATGGAAAAGTAAGCGGTACTAAAAAAGAAACAACTGGAGGAACATTTTCCAACTAATTAGGTTAACTGGCAACAGGTCAGTAACATGATTGGGTATAAAAAGGGCATCGTAGAGAAGCAGAGTTTCTCAGAAATAGATATGGGCAGAGGTTCAGCAATCTGCAAAAAACTGCATCTACAAATTGCAGAACAATTTCAGAATAATGTTCCTCAGTGTAAAATTGCAAAGACTTTGACTATCTCATCAGCTACAGTACATAATATCATCAAAAGATTCTCAGAATCTGGAGAACTCTCCCAAAGCCTTAGAGATGGCTTTGTAACTCTTTCCAGATTGATAGATGTCATTGACTTTGTTTCTCATCTGTTCTTGAGTTTCTTTAGATCGTGGCATGATGTGTTGCTTTTTGAGATCTTTTAGCCTACTTCACTTTATCAGACAGGTTCTGTTAAAGTGATTTCTTGATTCAACAGGTCTGGCAGTAATCAGGCCTGGGTGTGGCTAGTGAAATTGAACTCAGCTTTACATAAAATGTGGTGAATCGCAGTTAATTCATGATTTAACAAGGGGGGGAAATTACTTTTTCGCACAGGGCCAGGTAGATTTGGATAGCTTTTTCCTCTTAATAAATGAAATCATTTAAAAACTATTTACTCTGGTTATCTTTGTCTAATGTTACAATTTTTTTTTTTTGATGATCTGAAACATGTAAGTGTGACAAATAAGCAAAACACTAAGAAGCCAGGAAAGGGGCAAACACTTTTTCACAGCACTGTATACTATGTTTTGGTATTGTTCTGTTTAGTTTATTATATCTGTTTAGGTTATGTAAACTGTGTCATGGATGGCTATGTGGCAGGCAGGAGGAGGACCCAAACACAACTCAGGAGACAGGGAGTAAACTCAAAAAACAGCTTTAATGCTGGACTAAATACAAAAGGGATACTGAAACAAAAACAACAGGAGCAAGGAATCCAAACACTAAGAACATGGAACAGGAAGAAACACAACCTAGAGGGGTGTAGAACACACAGCTAGGAGGGACAACGCAACAAGGAACAGAAGCAAACAGAGGACTTAAATACACAAGGCAGGGTAATCAGGAAGAAGGGAAACAGGTGGAGCACATCAGGGAAGACGAGACACAGCTGAACTAAATCTGGAAAACAAGGCAAAGGAAGCAAAACCAGATACAATGTACAAGAGACAAAAGACTATCAAAATAAGATAGGAAATAACTAACACAGAGACAGAAGCTTAACAACCAAATGACAGAAAATAATAACCAGGAAAACTCAAAACACCGGGTCAAACGAACCGGGACCATGACAAGCTGGGCAATTTTATTTCAAAACTTTGCATAATTGAATTGTTTATGTCATGCCTCTATTGATTTTCTCAGCTGCTTGTCCAGTTCATTTATGTTACTTATTACTCCCCCTTGTAAAAGGTTATTTTTGTTCCTCTAGAGTTTAAAGTGGAATTGATGTTAGTTAAAGGACATATCCTGGTCAAAAATGACTCAGTGGTTCCTCAGTACTAGAGGCCAGTGTAATGCCATTCAGAGTAAGTATCTGGTTACACACAGCATTTTTGAGATTTTTAGGGCCAAATACAATAACTTCAGTGTTGTCTGAATGTAGTAAATTACACATCTTCCAGGCCTTTATACCTGTATGTATAAGTAATTTGTGTTGTCTGGTTACATGCATAAATATGACCGGATATCATCTGCATAAGCACATTTTCACTACTTTTTTTCTCCTCTTTCAGGTTGACTGGGTACATTCATTATCTCATTGTAACCTCCCCCTCCTCTGCAATGGCTTAATGGCACTTGAGTGGAGAATTCACACCACCAGCTGTTTTTCTGGATGTACACACTCTCAGTATTCATGCAATAGTATTGGTTTGAAATGCACAGAAATGACCAACTGACATTGCCATCCCTTCAGTGTTACTACAATAATACATATCCTTATTATATTACATCGGGAATTTTTTCATGATAACCAATACCATGTTAACTACTAAATTCCAGAAGAATCAGGATAAATTGGTTTCATAGTTGATCGTGGGGATAAATGGTTATTTCTCTTGTGTCTTATATAATCCATCATGACAAAGTCATTACAGGATTAATGTATGGTGACACATAGGTTTTGTAACTCACTGTGGAACAGGGTTGAAAAAAGGGAACATTTATTTACACCTTTATTTACCCAGTGCTGCATCATAAAATGCTTTCTTTTAATCTTTTCATTTGATACGTCTGTTATCAATTACCTGAGTCTGCTATTAAACAAAATAAGACTAATTGTTCAGGAAATTAGTCTGTTTGCACCTTTGAAGGATATCCAGTTTAATGGGCAATTAAGAAATGGCTCTTGCAGTCATCCCTGGACACAAAACGCTAAAAGCACTTCCATAACAACTGAAGTAATTAATACCAGGATTTCATGCCCAAAAGCCCCTTTCTGTCTTTTAGTAATGTGAGCTTTTCATTTGTGTTTATAAAGCCTGTTTTCATTTAACACCGATGGCATTAAGGCACTTCAAACATTAGACAGACAGGTTGAACTATCAGCTATCAGGAACACTGGGTCTACAATGGGAATCCCATTAACCTGTGTTACCTGACTGCTAATAAGCAGAACTGGATGTCAGACAGGCACTGTACCTCAATTCAAGTTAACCCTAATTAATAACTGAAAGCAACTTTATTAAGAGAATTCCACTGGTGTTTGAGGATGTGGAGGATGTTATGCTCTATGCTAATCAACAGGTCAGATCCTTATGTAAGTAACCACCAATTACCCTGTTTCTGAAGTCAGCAGCAGAGTTGCTGGAAAGCACTGCAAATATCATTAATCTAAATCATATCCAATTACAAACCAAGGACCCCAGAGGGTTATTGTAGATATATTATAATATGGTTATTCATGTTTTCTTCTGCAGTAACAAGCTATGGTGTAAGGTCAGTGTATACATTCCTCAGTTAAAAATACAGTTAAAAACAGTTAAAAAAAATATGTCTGCATACTGACCAATGGACTTTAAAAGACTTTTTTAGGATGGTTTGGTTAAACAACAATGGGCACCATGGTGGTGCAGTAGTTGCAAGAAGGTCCCGGGTCCGAATCCACTAGCCGACTGGGCCTTTCTCTGTGGAGTTCTCCCCGTGTCTACGTGTGTTCTCTCCAGGTACTCCTGCTTCCTCCCACAGTCCAAAGACATGCGTGTTGGTGATTCTAAATTGGCCACGAGTGTGAATGGTTGTCTCTCTTGTGTTAGCCCTAAGACAGACTGGCGACCTGTCCAGGGAGTACCTGACCTCTCACCCTGTGACAGCTGGGATAGGCTCCAGCCCAACCGAGAACCTGAATTGGATGAGCGGGAGAAAATGGATGGATGGTGGTTAAACAACCTACCTGTTTATAATCATCTCAAAAACATGAACATTTTTAGAAGTAAAACAGTCAAATGTGCATCATTCTCAAATATACAAAATGGTGAAAACTGAGATTATACTTTATATATTAATAGTATGCTAGTATTATTATAATTCTGGAGGTAAACTTAAGAGAGGCAAATTTTCTAAATGAGCCACACAAAGTCAATATCCAGCATTCAGGAAGAATTGGCAGGGTTAAATAGTTGACTTGGTGAGTCATTAACTGAAACTTGTGGCTGCAGGTAAACATCCCATTAGTATAGACAAGAGAGACAGCAGAGCTCCTTAAGTGAAGACAGCAGGATCAGCACCTTGTAGAGCCCCACAGCAAGCAGTCACATCCATACAATCAAATCAGTCTCAAACACATACAGAGGTTTCCTGAGTCTGGATGTGATCTCTCTCATTTGTGCCCAGACTGACATTCTGGATGTGGAGTTACAGAAAGAAGCATTACCCAACTATCATGACTAGTCATTTCTTACTGCCTTTGCTTACCATTGCCGAAGAAAAACCCCTTAAAAACTGTGGATTTCAGCTACTTAGAAGTGTAATTTTGTCCTTTCAATCATAGCCTAGAAAGTTTACAAAAGGTGAGGTGCAGAAGACAGCTTTAGAGCAACAGTTAGGCTCAGTTCCCATTTTATGACAGTCTGTTGGTGAACAGAGGCTCCCTTCAGTCTTGCATTTACGCATGAACAGGACTCTAAGACTGAGGTACTTTATTTGGAATAGCATGTGTTTGCCTTTGTGACCAAAAGTGGATCTTTGTAAAATAACAAAACATTTCATCATCTCAACTATGCTTTAGTAAATAACTAAATTGGGAATTCCATGTAGCTTTATCATATTGTTTCCATTCATCTAACCACAATCTATGTCCAAATATTAGTTAGTAAAACTTTCTAGAATCAGATATTGTCACAATATTTGCTGCGTAATATCAAATACTGCCCAAACTCCAATCTGAGCTCTGCCTGGACCTCAAAACTAGAAAATAATCATTCCTATGGTGATTCAGAAGCAGTGGATCTACAGAGCTCTGGGCCTATTATTCATTCAAACTCTATAACTTCAGTAGCAGTACAATAGTAGTAAATATACTGCATCATAATAAATTCTTTCACAGCTTGTAATACATACCAGCGACATAGTTGCCTTTTTAAATGAGTGTGTTCATGATCTTGCACTTTAAAATGAGTCAGTATTGCCTGATTTGTGCGTATTTGTCATTGCATTTGCGTGTAAATGTGTGTGTAGGAGGTTATTGCAGAGGCATCAGGTGGGCGCTTGTGTCAGGGATGCAGCCTGTACACTGCAAGCAGTTGCAACCTCACGGGTCCTCAATCTAACCCAAACAAAGTGAGGAAGATAATGACGCACAGGCCTTCCCCAACACCATCTCTTCCATATTCATTATGAAATCTAGCAATCCATAATTACAGGTTTTAATGGGTGTATGCAAGGAGACGGAAAGGTTCATATTACCATGCTAATATACAGCAAACTAGAATGTATTCCCAGTTCCCCTAAGAAATTCTAAAGCAAAAATTAGGTGAGAAGATAGTGTATTTGGTTACCATGTTTGGGGTTTGTTCCAAAAACCTGCTGTTCCACAAGCATCTTCTCTACAGTATCTTTTTACACATTATTGTATTTTTCTTTCCTTTAATCCTCTGAAAAGCTCAAGCATAATACTGCTGTTTATGATTTAAGCCTAGTATTATTTTGTTAGGGCTTTTCTTCTACATTTTTTTTTCCTTCTGTGCACTTGTTTCTATTTCACAGGAAGTGAGGTTACACAGGGAGCAGACAGGGACAAATATCACTCCACTAAAACTTGAAAAGAAATCCAATAAGCTTGTTGACGTCAATGTCCAGGTTCAGAAGGCACACGGTGATTGAATCAGCGAGGTCGCTGCAAATTGAAGCAGCATAGTATCTGTGTTTAGCTGCACACTTTTTTGTTGTGATAATGACTTGCTTCAGGCTACAACTTTGATGTTGAGTTATTGGAATGAGAATTTAAGTAGCAAGCCGAGTGGGGAGTAAACTCCAAATTTCCCAGGAGATATCCTCATAATATGCGTTTTGCATTCTGGGAATATCCTTTTTTTTTTTAGTAGAAGTGTTGGCATTTATTACTAGCCAATATAACTAAGAATCTGCTGTCAAGCTCTATCTAATGAATAACTGAGCTTTATTGCATTGTGACTCACTTGTCTTTCCCAAATGCCACAGGTAAATTTTAAGGTGACATTAAGATATCTTTGTTTTTTCTCCATTAGTTTTTTTTTTTTGTTGTTTTAAGCATAGAAAAGAGACAGACTACACAGTGCGCAACCCAAAATTATTATATTAGACAGGTTTGCCACGCTCAGACACATCTTGCTGATTTCACTTGTTGTTATGCTATGTTGATTACTTGACCTTGATTCTTGTGTCCTTGAAGACAGTTGGCAAAACAATCACAACTCTTGTAATTTTAAGTATACACTAATTATTAGGTTTCGATTGCATTCTGTGAATCTTGTTGGAACACTATTATGTGGATCATTGCTCATCTCCTTTTATGCAAATCACTGATGGGATAATTGTCTTTCTGATCATTTGAGATATTGTTTTCTTAAATTATGAGCTGAGTGCTTGATACGTCTTTGTGAGTGAATTTCATTTTTAAATAACTGAAGTGCTGCTTGGGTGAAGGATTCCATTACATTTTATGGTTTTTAGTCTAGATTCTTCTTCCATTTATACCACGAGATTGAAATTTTCTTTTATGAAAAAGGTCATTATGAACGAGCTAAGTCCAGATGTATGCTCTACAGATATGTACTTTTTTCCTAGCATATTGATTTAGTTCAAGCACCTTTTGCCATGTGTTCCATTTTAATGAGCAATGAATACATTGATGATATTGCAGTAAACGTTAATTGACTTCTGAGAAGATGCTGAACAATATAGAAAAAAAGACGAAGAGATGAAAACAGTAATGTCTCGATGAGGCTTCAAAGAAACAGACAGCCTTGCAGAGAAGAATAAAAGCATTCAGGTTCAGATGGGTTAAGCATTAAATGTACACAGTGGATGAATTGCTCTGGGCCACACTATCACACAAACTGTCAGCTTATTACCTTCAGCTCTTGCTCTCTTGCTTTGAAATATTTAGTGACCCATTCAGGTTGCCTACACTCCTCTGAACAAACTTGATCTGCATTCACCTACCTGTTTGTGTAACCCACAGGAAGTGGCTGATGCTGAGTTGTTAAACAGCTCCCATGACTGAGCAGTTCTTTTGATCCTCTAATGGCCACTTCCGCTGCAGAAAGTCTTCGCATGACAATCTGCACGTCTAACCCATTTCTCCCCAGAGAATTCCTGTGACATCTGTGTCTAAAATCTATTAACCTAACATTTAAAGGTTGAGACATTGAGGTGATTGCACAATAGGGTAATAAAAAGATCTCAGTTGGGATTTGTGTTTGCCCCGAGGTTATGGTGTTCAGCGATTGTATAGAAGAAATCAATGAGCTTCTAGAGGGCTCTTATTTTCAATAAAGTCCAAGGCTCTTGCTTTTTAGCCACTGTATGACATAGTTGACACAGCTAAACTGGAACTGCTGAAAGATGACACATTTTAAGGAGATAACTTCAATACAGAGAAAAGCTCTGTTGGTGTACGAACTTCTCTAGCACATACAGATTTATGGAACCAACAACTTTCTACTTGCAGGAAACAGATTTGCCTTCAAAAAAATCTTTTGTGTTGTGCTATTACGCACATTCGAGGAAAAATATCACGTGCACATACACTATATGTACAAAAGTATTAGGCCTCAGCTCTTAATCTTTGAATACAGGTGTTTTTCAGTCCCATTGCCACAGGTGCATAAAATCAAGCACCTAGCCATGCAGCCTGCCTTTACATTTGTGAAAGAATCGGTCATTCTAAAGAGCTCACTCGAGTGTTGTACTGTAATAGGACGCCACTGTTGCAGCAAGTCAGTTTGTGAAATGTCTTCCCTCCTAGATATTCCAACTGGAAGTGGTATTATTGCAAAGTGGAAGTGCTAAGTGGCACACCATATAAAGTTACAGAGCAGGGTCAACAAGTGCCAAGTCTCTTAGTGTGTAAAAGTCATTAATGCTTTCCGGACTGCAGAGTTCCAAACCTCCTCTGGCATTAACATCAGCACAAAAACTGTGTACCAGGAGCTTCATGGCGTGGGTTTCCATGGCTGAGCAGCTCCTGTAGGTGCAATGTGTAGGTGGCCCAGTACTTTTGTCCATATAGTGCATCAAAATGAATGTTTCCCCTTAAGGGTATTTTCACTGTTGAATGTCTGCCCTCCTTTACCTTTATACCCCAGTTCACTTTGGTTTTGATCTTGTCACAAGTGTTATTTATTTCTTAAAAGAATTCATTTAAAAAAAATAAGTGGTGCCCCACTGAAGTGTCATGAGCTGTTGACAGGTGAGCCTACTAAAACAACAAGCAGCAACATAAGGGTTTGTAGGAGTCTACAAGAAATGAAATCATGAAAAGCAGTACATATACTTTAACTTACTGTTATGATGTTACAATCTGCATTTTTTCCTGGCGTCATTTCTATATTTGGCACAGTAGAACAAAAAGAAGAAGCCACAATGAGCTGTTAATAAAGACCTGTAGGTGACATGCTGCAGACTCGGTGCCTAACTTGAAAACTATCAGTCACTTTAACTTGCTGCACTTGCCTGCAGGCTTTGTACAGCTCAACAGTGTGTGTGTAGTGCAACTCAAGCTTTCTTCCAAGAAAGATTCATATGCAGTTTTCTATTAAATATACTTAAGCTAAACAAACATGAGTAAACATGCCTATTTCAAAGAGTTTACAGTCATGTGCATGAGTTCTAGCCTGCAGTCAGGAAATCCTTTAACAAAGGGAAAGTCATCAAAGGTTCCAGGAAAGCCTTCTGATTATTACATGGTATGAAAAGAATGTATTTTTTCTAGAGGTCTGTTCTAAGCTCCAGTACTTCATGTTAATTGCCTTGGTGAGCTGGTACTTCCAAGTAAGTGATTGCTGTAGGTGTTAATTTTCTGTAGTTGCTGCCTCCCTTAAAATGTCATTGACGTCAGTGAAGTAAAAAAAAATTAAAAAAAATAGCTAGCCTCAACAATTTCTCCCAGACCCTTTTCATTTCTATTCAGAAACAAATTAACAGTGCGCAGATTCACAATCACACACACACACACACATACACCGCACTGAGAGAAAACGAGTGGGCTGATTGCAGTTATTGAACACAATGACAACATGAATGACAGCACTTCAAAAGCCTGAGCTGAAACAGACGTCATTGAACGCTGATGGTGAAAAAGACTCAGAGTGAAAGACAAAAGCAGTGAAACTAAGTGAAAGTGAAGCATTTAATGAGAGGGCGCAGGGATATCCAGCATTACAACATGAAATGGATACCAAGAGGTAATCAATAAACTTTGGCTTCAATAAGGTGTAACAATAAGCAAAGCTTTTCATATAAGTGCATTGCCTCTGCACACTAAATGTCTGACTGAAAGTACAATAAATTTTATTTATTTTATTTTTTTGAATAAAGCTACATTGTTCCACCTGAAAATACCTTGGTTATGCCACTGCACCATTATTTGCAAAGTACAGAAGTACAGTGAGAAAACAACAGAAGAAAATGTTGTTTACATGAGTGTATCTCTCCAAACTGAAAAAGTCTCCAGAGAGCAAGGATGTGCCTGATGTTCTGCCAGGTTGTGTAATGCTTATTTGCTTGATGCAACACATGGATTTTCAGTTTTCAGTTAAAAACACGGCACCTTTGTACAGGGCAACAAGTGACATGTAGATAGGGAGCTTCATCCACGCCATCTAATTATTGTCATCACTGCAGCTGAACTGAGCTCAAAGCAAGTATTCTGGCATTCATTTTCATATTCAGTCAAACTGCCGTTGTTGTTTCTGGTCCATAAAGCAGGCAAGTAAAGGTCAAGCCATATTTTGTGGCATTGCAACAAAAGTCAAGGCAATGTTGAAAAACAAAAAGCAAAAAAAAAAACAAACAAGCAAAAACTTAAGTTTATATCTCAGTTCATTAAAATTATTGATCATTTAAAAAATATTTCCATGATTTGAGCAGTTTTTTTTGCCTTATTTTTGCCTTTGTCCTGTCACATATTGTTGCAATAAATGCTTCACCTGTGGCTGCTACACCTTTAACTAATACTAAGAAAAAAGAAACACATTACACAACTTTTGGCATCACACTAGGTAACAGTTTACTTTAGGCTTGATTTTATGGTTTAATTGATTCATTGTAAAGCTTTTTTATGGCTATGAGCAGCCTCCAGAACATATTTCATATACTCCATGGAGCAATAAAGAAGATAAAATATTCAGGAACAGTAAAAAACCAAACCAAAACAAAACAAACATTGTTTTTTTATTATTATTTATGAAGGTCAGATGCCCTTTATTGCTTTGCAAATTGGGTCATGTTTATGCTGTTTATGCATACGGTTGTAAGAGGATGCTTTGAATGGATCTGTCAGGCACTGTGTGATTGCACAACATAAATATGCCAAACAAAAGCTGCTCATAACACTAAACAATAATTTAGAATGAGGTTTTTTTTTCTTCATTTTATGCAGTCTAGCTGTTGAGGATTGCTGCAGTTTGTTGATACCAGTAAATGATCAAATATCTGTAACAGTTTCCTCTCAGTCTGTGTTCACATTGAGATGCAGCAAGTATTTGACTTAGTTATAAGAACTTGGTGACCTGATAGTGGAGGAGATGTTACTGCAGAGAGATTAGTCTCACACAGATCCAATGACGCACATCAACCTCAAAAAAACGTCTGCTTAGTGAGGCAGAAAGTCAGGTGAACAGCAGGGATGTGAAATGCATGCTATGCTGGATTAGTTATGGTTTCTTCACCTTTCCTCCATGCAGGAAGATATAAACATGGTCTGTGTGCAAAATGATCTGAGTGGAAACTGCAATACACTTACACGTGGTCCATGAGTTTGTGGGGTTTTTCTTTTTAAATAAATTTAAAAACAAACAAAAAAACAATGTCCAATAAATGCCTCATTCTCCCAATGACACAAATCCTCTATCTGCCTTTGGCCAGGTCAGGGAGAAACACAAGCTACAAAAGAGCTTCTGCGTCACTGAGTGAGCACCAACAACTCTAATAATTTTTTTATGACCACACACAAGCCTCTGCACACTATGCCCTCTCATAAGTACATGTACTGTATGTGCATACAAACAGACAGTCTGAGCAGATCATGCATAAGGACATGCATGGTCTGCTTGACACGGAGTGCTGCCGGAAGGAAAGACCAAATAAGGAATAATGTTTGTCAAACAAAGTCATTGCTCTTTTCTCTTTCTAATATAATTATTTTTCATTGAGATGCAGGGAGCTCCTCTGTGCTGGAACTTCACTGAAAAACATGTTGTCAGGGTAACTGAGCCCGACATATGGGAGAACCCTGAGCTTGTCATTGCCGTGTTGCTGTGGTGACGCCTTTCCTCTGAATAAATTAAATGAATTTGACATGACGAGTGTGAACTGCGAGGCAGGGTGTTCAAATAAAAATCTATTAACATAAGGTAGATAATTTGAACACCACCAATGCACAGACAAAAAATTTCAGTGCAAACAAGCTTATGATGATTTTACATGATAACGTGTACATGCATGTCATAACTGTGCAAAGCATTTAATTGATTATCTTAATCTTTATATGTAATATCTGCAACTGTATCTGATTTCATATTGCAGAACATACAATTATCCACCTGCTGCACCCTCACATATTCAAACTCATTCAGGTCTAACTGACTATTGTCTTAGGTGATATTTGAAAACAATGATATTTTATGACTGGCAAGATCAGCAGTAGTTCATGCCTCAAAAGGCACAATTCCTGCATAGATGTGCTCTAAAGAAGGAACATAGGGAATAGGAGAGATGTACCCCTTTAAGTCAAAGGTTGAAATAAGAAATTGGAAAAGCGAAATGAACACAGTCAAAACTGAACCTGCTTGGGTTTAAGAAACTCAGATACAGAGCAAAGAGGGTCTCTGCAGTGTTGTAATTACAAAGGCTTGCACTGGCCATCGGTGTCTGCTGGAGCCTCAGCTTCCGGCAGCAGCTCAATGCAGAATACTAATGCTGCAATTAGTGTAACCCAGCAACAGGAAGTTGGCTGCCCTTGAGGGGACACAAGAGAATGGAGCTGAATACATCGCTCTGATACTGACAAGCTCTAGTGGCTGCTGTCAGGTGGCTTATGCTCTCTGCTTAGACCTGAGAGGAAGTCTAGAACAGTAGTTCACTGCAGAGGACTGCTCGAGCGGACATGGCTGCAATGAGGGAGAGGTTTAAGGGGCATGTCAAGGTCAAGTGCTGCAGGTTCATTACAGTTAAGCCTTCATGACAACTGAGAAAAAAGCCACTTCCAAATGTTCCTGCTTCTGTTGAAATGCTGTCCTAACAGGCCCTGACCCTGTCTTTGAATTCAGAATATGTAATCTGACAAGAACAAAAGTTATGAAACTAGGGTGAGCCGTTTTCTTTTGAAAACGGAGGAAAGTATTAGTGCAACTAGTATAGAGTCTGACTTTAATCCAATAGGTCAAATGTTGCCTCCTGTCACTCACCTGCAGATGATATGTGATTTTTATTGGCAGAAACAATAATTACTCCCTTTTGACAAAAGTCTCAGTGAAACAGCAGTTAGCGTATCTTGATGCAGTATCTAGATGCAGTGAGTGAATTTGTGAGTTTAAGGGTGTGTTGCAAGAGGGATGTTTTACTTTAATCCACTAATGTCCATGGTGGAATTTTACAGTGTCCTTTACCGAGCTAACTGAGCAAAGCATAAATCCATTGAAGCATGTTAAACTGGTCAAAGTATGAGTCTACTGTACAAGTTATTCTTACCATCCTTTTTTTTAGTTGTTACTCACGCTAACGGAAATAGGGTTTCTGTGACTCACATGTTCAAAATGTTTGCACACTTAAGAATCGGGTGAACTCAAGAAAGAAGTGCACTTCTCACATACATACATGTGCAGCCCTGTGAGGTCATTACACTTACATAGATACATTTCCTGCACACTTAACCTGCACCTTAACTATTAATTGCCTAACCCTAACATATGGTTCTAGATTGTGGGACATTGCTTTTTATACCCATAAAGTCGACACATCATCATAAGATAACTGTGTAAACAGATGTGTGGTTTTGGTCCCAGGATTTTGAGTTGCTTTGGAATTTTTTTTTCTACTTAGAGTTTAGTTCCCTCATTGGTTCCCTTTCTGTTCCTCCCTCTGTCTCATCTTTCTCTGTTCCCGCACTCAGTTAGTTCATTCATGTCCCAGTGTATCTTCTTTTTCCATTTATGGCTGTTGTTCATTTCCAATTTTATTCTGTTTTTGTTTCCTCATCTCCTTCCAGTTCACGCCCTTTTGGATTTATTCCATGGCTCCTTGTGCTTTATTTTGGATTTCTGTTTTCATTTTCACCTTTTGGAGTCTGTTATTTTTATACTGTTAGCATCAGCCATTAAAGGCTCGCTTTTAGTTCATTCTTGGTGTTTACTCGTGTCTGCATTTGGGTTTTCACTCCTGCCTCAGCCGAACAGAAATTCAAGTGCATTTTTGTTTACATATTTGTTTGCTGCAAGCCGCCACAGACAGTCATGCTTGTATTAAATTTTGAAAAAGATTCACAAAGTGATTGAATTGATAACCTCAGCTGACACTAAGAAGGCTCCTAATTGGAAATAAAACTCACAAAGTCTCTGGTGTAATACAGCTTTAGAAATATTTAAAGCTATATTTCTCTATGATTATAATCTACATACATGAAATAAATGCTACAGTTCTTGGTAAATACATGATGTTTGTGTATGCTGCCAACTAACCTCGGCCTTGTTCAGACCACATATCCAAATTGTATCCAGTTTGATATAGAAAGTCTGGACAACAGGTGGCATGGTGGTGCAGTAGTTAGCAGTGTTGCCTCACAGTACGAATGTCCTGGGTTTGAACCTGGCTGCCTTTCTGTGTGGAGTTTGCATGTTCCCTGTGCCTGTTGACTTGTCCAGGGTATACTTTGCCTCTTGTCCAGTGTCAGCTGGGTTAAGCCCCAGCCCCCCATCAACCCTACAAATGAAAATGGATAGGCTGACAACCAAAAACCACATGAAATCAAATTTTTCCAATAGGATCAGATTCTAATGAGATTTCTACACATGCAAAACAATTTGGGAAAGGGCAAGCATTTTCAATAAATAAATAAATACTTGGCAGGTGATAAACAGTATGTCACTCACGGTCTACCTTGGGCATACTTCAACCAATCAGATTAACAAACCACAGGAGGTGGAGCATGCCAAAGTGTAGTATACCTAATTAATAAACTTAATTCTGTAGTTTAAGCAGTGTAGCATGAAAAATGTGCATAAAAGGCACTTGCAGGTTGTCACTTTTCAAAAACATACTGTCACACATTAACAATGAAATGCACCTGCAGCTTTGACCTTACTGGTCTGAAGTAACTGCGGCTCTCCTATAAGTGGATGGCCTGAAGCCCGGCAAGCTGGATTCTTTCATGATAGTGCTCTCTTAAATCTTGTGAGAATCCAGCTGCCTCACAAAGAAACCCTAGACTGTCATGTAATGAGGCTATTCGTTTATCTGAATCACTGAAATGCATTATGAATAGTGATTAAGAGGTCTAGAGCCAGCATCCAAGTATTAAGTCACATGTGTGTCACTTGTGTAACATGTTAGGTTTTAGATGAACAAAGTCATAGGTCTTCTATGGCAGAAAGACCATTAGAAGTAACTATCCACACAACACTGTGAAGTCATTGGAGGGACGCCTGCTAATGTAACTTAATGGTACCATTTGTGACTCTGCAGAGTGCATCAATTCAAGCAGCTTGTCCCCTTTCTCACATCTCAAGTGTTGTTAGGGTATACGTGTTCTGCGTTCTGATGAACCTGTAGCTATGGAAACTCATTCTCGAGTGCTAACTTGCTCAATAAAACACACTTTGAGCGGTGCACAGCACTTTCACTTAAGTGCAGTCTTCCGCTTGATAGCTTGTTGCAGAGGCCTTGCACCCATTATCCCAATGTTGATCGACAACAAAATGATAGATAGTCTTTTTTTTTCTTGAATACACAGCAGGGCTTTTTTTCTGAATGAGTAGTCAGGCCCATTGACAGTGCTGACATGTTGTAGTCTGCACCTCCATTCATGTTTTGTTTCTTGGCTTGTGGAAAGGAGGAGCGCTAAGAAAAAGAGGGAGGTTTACTAGTTGTCATGCTTATCCCTGCCAACCCACTTATTGCTTAATTTATTTTTGCCTTTCAGTGGGATGACAGAAAACATTTTTCTCAGTTTATTATTATTCATTAAATTTAGCTCTAGAAGGAGGATAACATGAAGGGGATGTGATCTGGCATAGAATGGTTATACAAGAACTGCAATTCATGACAACACTTAAACAGTCTTGACACATTTTTAAAAATGTGTATGTTTATGTTTTCTATCACTAATCATCGACTGTTTTGTTTAAAAGGTGTAAATGCATTTCATATTAAGAGTTAGACTGTCTGTCTATGATTTGCATTTCTTTGTTTCCCATGCGGCCTTTTTAGTGATGGGAGGTCCACCACAGGTGAAGGAGGAACTGCTGATATTTGTTTCCTGCTGAGGACTGATGAGGGCTGGAAAAGAAAAATATTTCACACTGACTATGCTAGTGGACATGATTACAGTCAGAGATTTGCCAAGATTTCACTGCAATAGTAGGTAGTTCAGACAAATTGCTCCTCAACCAGGGAACGAAGTGGTATTCAGAAGGCATGCATGCACATAATCAGGAAACATCACACCCAAATGGCCTCTAACGCTCTTTTGCAAATACTTTTTTTAATGCATGACAAACAATATACAAACACTGGCTCTAAATGTCAGTGGCCTGTGCTTTGATATACTGTTTGGGTGAGATAGGCAGTGAATACTGATGGCGTATTGATACTGGCTCAAAAGTTACAAGATATTTTATGATTTACTCTCAAAATTATGTAAAAGCCATAATTAAGCTTGTCAAAACTGGGGCTCTGCTGTTGGTAAGGTTTAAAGGTGGGTGGTAAAACAAATACTGACAGACATCAAGTAGAACAGAACATTTATTGTAGTTTAGTGGGCTGAGCTGTCAAATTTCCTCTCAGTTAATGTCTTTAGAAATATGCCAAGCTATTACTGAAACTTTATGAACACCTAAATAAATACAGCTTTTATTCTTAGTCATTAAAAACTTTCAAAATCAGGGTTAGAGTTAGAGAAAGTAATCTGTGTTGAAAAAGGGAAAGCTAATGTGCCACATGGCAGCTGCCTCACAGCAAGAAGATCCTGGGTTCGAATCCACCGGCTGGCTGGGGCCTTTCTGTGTGGAGTTTGCATGTTCTCCCTGTGCATGTGTGGGTCCTCCAGGAACTCCAGCTTCCTCCCACAGTACAAAGGCATGGATGTTAGGTTAATTGGTGATTATAAATTAGCTGTTGGTGTGTATCTGATTGTGAATGGTTGTCTGTCTCTCTGTGTTGGCCCTGTGATGGACTGGTGACCTCTCCATGATGTACTCTGCTTTTCACCCTGTGACAGCTGGGATAGGCTCAAACCTCCCCACAACTATTAACTGAATAAATGGAATAAAATGGATGGATGGATATAAGCACTGTTAGTGAAAGAATCTTTTTCTGACAAACTATTCATCCAGTCAAACTTGGCTGATGTGTTCCTGGAGTTCAAAAGAAGGTGACAGTTGTTTGGAGAAGTTGTCAAATTTTGGCAAAAACTTGTTTTCTGTTATTACTGTGGGAGGAAGCTGGAGATTCAAACCGAGGACTTTCTTGCTTTGAGGCAACCGCCATGCTGCACATTAGCTTTCCCTTTGAAAATGCAGCATTTTAAATGATGTTCTCAGTATGCCTTTGTCACAGCTGCCCCATTATCTAAATTATCACTGCCATGGTTATGTCAGTGCAAGACATTAATGAAATCAAGTTTCTGTATGGTCATTTAGCAATGGCCAGCTCAGTTACTCCTTAGGTTAACTTTTTATTCATTAGCAGTGCCTGTGTAGTTTTTCATGAAGGCTGCTTTCAAGCAGGCACATTTTGAATGGGGTCTGCAATCAAGGCAAGGAAGTGATCTGTCAGCATCTATCTATGCATCTCAGCTGACATCAGGCGAGAAGCGTAAAGCACTTTGCAACACATATTTCTCTTGCTGTGCCACTCCTGTGTTATTTAAATTTGACTTTGAACAAATAGGAAATCATGTTCTGATTATTTGAAAAGGCCTAATGAACCAGTATAACATCTCTAACTCATTGATAGTGTATAGGTTGGTGCTAAGTTGTACAGAGCCTTAAAAAATTTTATTAATATTGACCTCAGCCATAGGTTTGTCAGGAAGCCCTCTAAGGCTTTAGTGAGCATGACTGGGATACATTTGTATTCTTAGTGACCATGGTGCAGGTTTCTGAACTTATCATTTACAATGTTCTCCATGTGAGGAGCCAAAAAGATTAAAGAAGTAAATTATACTTCCTTTTCTGTTTGGTGAATTTGAACAAGACATTAACAGTACAGTATGTTTTTTATAAATTTTATAAACAATCTTGTGATGCAGAGAGTTCTTTTTTTTTTTTTTTTTTTATTTTTTATTTTCAAAAATTTTTTTTTTTTTTTTTTTATATTTCTTTTTTATTT
>VUQI01033471.1:20688-38147 GCA_015106735.1 Paratilapia polleni | reverse complement strand
TTCACATTGCTGTTGGGTGACTTTATGCCATTCCTGGTGCAGAATTCTAGCAGGTCAGCTTTGTTTGATGGCTTGTGACCATCCATCTTCCTCTTGATCAAACTCCAGAGGTTTTCAATGGGGTTCAGGTCTGGAGATTGGGCTGGCTGTGACAAGATCTTGATCTGGTGGTCCTTCATCCACAACTTGATCGACCTAGCTGTGTGGCATGGAGCATTGTCCTGCTGGAAAAAACAATCCTCAGAGTTGGGGAACATTGTCAGAGCAGAAGGCAGTAAGTTTTCTTCCAGGATAACCTTGCACGTGGCTGTATTCATGCCTCCTTCACAAAGATGAATCTGCCCCACTCCAGCCTTACTGAAGCATCCCCAGATCATCACCGATCCTCCACCAAATTTCACAGTGGCTTGTAGGCCTCTCCAGAGCTGTATATGGTGTTATTCCTGAACCAATCAATGGCCGGAGGTATGACCTTTCAACCCAAGTCTTAATGAACAAAAATTTTCTTTATACTGTTTCATGGTATAGTTTAACAAGTCCCTTGTTTAAAAAGTGACTGATAATGTTTGCAGATACAGTCATGTGAAAAAGAAAGTTTAAGAAAAACAAAGTACATCCTATGATTCAGTAGCTTGTAGAACCACCTTTAGCAGCAACAAGTTGAAGTAGTCACTTTCTGTATTGATCTCTCACATCATTGTGGAGGAATTTTGGCCCACTCTTCTTGCGTTGCTTCAGTTCATTAAGGTTTGCAGGCATTAGTTTATGCATAGTTCTCTTAAGGTCCCACCACAGCATTTCAGTTGGGTTGAGGTCTGGATTTTGACTGGGCCATTGCAAAACCTTGATTTTTTTCTTTTTCAGGCCATTCTGTTGTAGATTTATTCCTGTGCTTGGGATCATTGTCCTGTTGCATGACCCAGTTTCGGCCAAGCTTTAGCTGTCAGACAGACAGCCTTACATTTAACTCTAGAACACTTTGGTCTTCCAAAGAGTTCAAGGTTGACTGGGTGACTGGCAGATACCCAGGTCCTGTGGCTGCAAAACAAGCCCAAATCAACCCCTCCACCACTGTGCTTGACAGTTGATATGAAGTGTTTGCGATGATATGCTGTGTTTCACCAAATGTGGCACTGTGCATTATGGCCAAACATCTTCACTTTGGTCTCATCTGTCCAAAGGACATTGTTCCAGAAGTCTTGTAGTTTGTTCAGATGCAACATTGCAAACCAAAGGTGTACTGCTGTGCTCTTTTTAGAGAGAAGAGGTTTTCTCCTGGCAATCCTTCCAAGCAAGCCATACTTTAACACTTTAACATGCTAACTGAGGCCTGTAGAGTCTCAGATGTAGCTCTTGGGTTTTTTTGCAATTTCTCTGAGGATTGTACGGTCTGACTTTGGGGTGAATTTGCTAGGACTTCCACTCCTGGGAAGATTGTAGCAGTGTGTTAACACACGCTTGAATGCTCCAGACCCATAAACTGCCAGAGCTTTTGCTTTTATAGAGGTGGTCATACAAATGCATTTGATTATCAGCACCTGGCTGCTATTTTCCCTCTTAATTCCTATGGAAGCGAAAAGGGTACATATACTTTTTTTTTCCTTTTTCAGGAGTGTAGCTGGTGATAAGCTATACTTTGACGTTATGTACTTCTTTGGCATTACACACTTTTTTTTAAACAACAGATTTCTCCAATGATTCTGTGCTAGAAACATACCTTTTTATCAGTCATCAAAGCAGAAAACCTGCATTCTCTTTTAGATTCATATCAAGTACACAAGCAGATAAACACCAAGGTGATTAAGTCTGTACTATGACAATGAACAAGGGATCATTCAGGAAAAGGAGCAGGGTAGATCTGCGATCAAAGGCAGGCTGAACAGAAAAGCACAAAAATGAAATCAACCTTAACCTTCCTCTAACAGTTAATGCCAGATGTATCAGGGTCACAAACAGGTCTATAAGGAATTAAACCATGCACAACAATGACCACGTTCACAGACACAAGTGAACAGGGCAAGCAGAATGAGAAAACGGAGTGGTCCTTGAAATGTACCTTGATGCACCCCATGAAACCCGACAACACCACGATACCAGAACACAACATCACAAAACCCGCTATCCATTACACTACGAGAAGGGGAAACACAGAAAAAAGAAACTACTGATGTCTTTACCGTTAGGAGGAGGTAAACTGAGATGCAGGGATGTCCTAGGTTTAGGGTCAGGTAGGGGGTCCTGTTTGAACCCTGAGGGGTGAGGGAGATCAGGGAATGAAGCAAAGGGAGCTCACTGGATAAGCCTTCTGGCAGGGGTTACATTATGTGAGGGAAATGTGTACAGTACTGGTTTGTGATGTTGATTTTAGGGATGTGTGATATCGTGAATAGCCTCCGTAGTTTCATGGCTTCAGTTCAAGAATCAATGAAAATAAATCTTCATGAGTGATCAAACAGTGGTTATTGACCCAAATGCAGTTCACACCAGGCCAGATGTTCTGTTTCCCATTATGGCTCATGATTCTATGGTGAAACCAGGCACCCAAAGACACACAGTGAGAGTTTTCAATGCATGATTCAGTTGGTGCTTAACCACAGCCCATGCCAAGTGAAGTCAGTTTATTGGTTGTATCACAGCACTCCATTCTGTAGGACCTTTGATCTCAGTCAAATACAGAGAGGACTGGTTTGCTGCTGCTCTGCTCAAAACCATAAGAATCACAAGGTTAAAATGTTTCCTTTCCTTTCATCTTGGAAACCACCTTTTGGGGCACTTTAAAGCCCCTTTTAAATATTTAAATATTTTTGGTAGTTCTTCAATCTTGTTTTTTTCTTTCCTAAAGTTTCAGCAGCAGTGACTCCAGCAAGTAGTCCATTGTCTGCATTGGACCAAGTGTTGGTCTTGAGCGTGCTTTGATACCTCTGAAGAATGGGATGTAGTTGTGCTGCTGCAGCATAGCCAGGGTGGTGGGGTTTAGGTGTAAAGACAAGCCTGCACTAGCACCTGTTGGTGTAGGCGAGTACTTGCCACTACTACCACCACCACCACTCCCTTCAGCCCCACCCCCAGGGAGGGAGTGGTACTTAATGCCACCCATGAGGGTCAGGGGTAAAGGGAGAGAATTGGAGTCACGGGCTTGGCTGCTGTGTCTACCGCCAAGGTATATCTCTGGTCCTGGATGTCCAATCAAATCACAGAACACATGTTGGGTTACAGCATAACCTTATTAGGACAATAAGTTTCTTTAAAGCCTCAAAATCTTTATGGAAAAAGGGGAAAAAATTACAAAGTAACGGGAATACATTCTTGGTCCTTTTAAAAAGAGGCCAACAGCATACAATAACACAACACATTTTGATTTGTAATTTTGTGAATACATGAGGGGCACATCTGGGAATACACCCTCCTACTGTCTATCTCCTATAAGTCAATTTTACACACACACACACACACACACACACATATATATAGTGTAAATCTAGAAGTCACTGAGGAGATACCGGTTTAATTTTAGGAGAGTACATAGAGGCTTTGTGCAGCAAAGGAGATATTTTAATGAGACTTCATTACAGCTACAAGGTAGTTCAGTCTGACAATTATTATTATGGCAGAAGAAAACTGTTCCTAGGATGATATGATATGCAAATATGATAGACGTATGTAATGACTGGATGAAGAGCCTACAGGTGGATGCTGGGGTGGTGGAGGGGTTGAAACAGTAGGCAGCAATGCAGGGCAGCAGCAGCATTAATGTGTCATTGGGAGAGTTGGGAAATGTGCAGCTTAAAAAGACCACCAAGTTGGGAGAGTGTGTTCTGTATATGACCTGAGGAGAGTAAAGCGTGTTATGCGTGTATGACATAGTGCAGTTCAAGATGTCTGACTGAACTAGCTTGGAGGCTTCGCTAAACAAACAAACAAAAAAAAGTATCTCTGTCAAGTGACACTGCCCCTGCAGTTTTTAGGTACTTGTAATTTGCTTGAGTATCTCTGTTTATTACCATGATTTCTTTTTGTGGGTTAGTGTGTTGTAAAGCAGTGATCACACTATTTCCCAGGAGTTTTTAGATCATTCGTTTGATTGTGGACTGTATAATAAATGGCTGCAGAATTTAATCTGCAGGGGAGCATGTAATTCAATTTCTGGTTTTGGGTATGGTCACCAAATTCAAATCTTCAAAATACAGAAAAGTGATGAATTATCTGTGATATTTGGTGCAGATGTTTTGTCCTCAGTGGTACATTAAGCCACTGTTCCATTTTCTCTCCTCTCTTGTTCGCTAATGATTCTCTGTAAAGAAATAATGTCAACAGCGAAGTGCATTCATGTAATGGAACACGGTTTCTGGCTAATGTAAATCTTCATCATTTCACAAATTCAGTCTTAAACTGTTCAGGTTTTTGTAAGACCACAGTGGTGTATGGATTATGGGGTGTTGCTGATACCTGGTCGGCTGTAGTTCTGAGGGGAGCGGGATGGGGTGTAACGCCCGTAGCCGCCCAGGGAGCTGTTAGAGCTGGGGCTCGACGGCCTCCGCTGACGGGGTGATTTTTCCCCATCACCCTGAACACACAAACACATAAGATTAAAAAAAGAAAGTCAGTACATTCTTCGGACTCAGTCCTTAATTTCAACATCAGAGAGAAATGTGGGCAAGACTCCATTCTAAAATACTCCTAGTGAGACAGATCAATCATGTTGCACAATTCGCACAAAGGCTCTACGATAATATAATGATAAGATAACAGCAGTGTGAAGGGAAATTTGTATGCTTATTGTTCTGGTTAAGAGCAGATCTGACTGATTTAAAACATGTATCAACAAATTGAGAAAAATGGTTTGGAAGTTTTTCAAAGTTTGAAAACAACATGCACGTTCTACTTAAAAATGAATGTGTTTTCTTATATAGTATATAATCTAAGTGATGATAACTATCAGTGACCATCAGCAGCTGGCTTTAATGCAATTTCTTCACATTTTTGAGGGATACAACATCAAAGTGTTTCCCTTATTAAAGTTGCAAAATAATGGCATAAAGTCTACTGGGAAAGAAATCCAAAGGATGTTATTTGATTGTTACACTTTGGAAAAATCAAAGTTCAGAGTTTTCTGAATTTTAAAAAATAAGCATTTAAATACCAACCTCTGACATCATTTATTTTTTCAGGTTACAGATATCATCTCTAAGATCTCTGAAACACTGTTTTCAGATAATTAACACTACCTACAGTTTTCATAGAGGCTGTTTTTCACAAGAAAGTGGCAAACATGAAGCATTTCGAAATCTGTCAACCCTGCAACAGTGTGGGATTCAGTTTGTGTCATAATGACTGAAGAAATCTTCCAATACTCAAGCAAAAATAAACTAAAAGTGAATAAAAGGAAACTGAAAGCAAAAATTGAGAACACACACATATGACAGCAATGTAACATAAATTGAAAGTGAAAAGTGAAACAGCAAAACTGGGAAAAACTGACAGAAGAGAAGTTATATAAACTTAGACAACGGCAAAATGTTATGCGACACTGCTACATGTGATTACAATATTATCTTCTTTCTGTAACTTTTTCTCATGTCCCTGGCAAATTCTTAACTTTGAGTTCTGATACAAACAATAAAAATGGCCAGTTATGTTTAACTAACAGGTCAGTGGACCACAAGTGGTCCAATTTAAATGATCCCCCCTCCACAAACTTCTTTTTCTTGGAACTATCAATTAAAGATAAGAATCTTCTTAATTGATCTTAGGTTATGGTTATTGTTAGTGCTGTTATGTTATGTCAGCCACAGGAGAACTAAAGCTAATAGACTGTGAGAAAATGAACCCTGCACCACTGATAGGAGCAAAATAAACAACAAGAGTATGTTTTTGTTACATCATTTATATTAAATGAGGGAGGGCTAAAGCCAATCCCAGCTGTTACTGCGTGACAGGTGGAGTACACCATGGTAATTAATAATAATAACATATGACGGTTGAAGGAAACTATTCCCTTGTTCTCTGTGGTAATAATTCAGGTTGCACCAGCTGTACTTCTCGTCCATTGACCTGTCCCTTTCAAAAGTAACTGCCCAATAGGGACACAGCATGATAACCCCTGCCCACATGAGAGTAAGTCATAAAGCAAAACTGGAAAGTATGATGGCAGAAAAGAAATTTAGATCTTTGAAAGAAAGGCAAGACTATTGAAATCAAATATAGATTTCCTTTATAAGCTCCCTCTTTGAGGTGAATGTTTTGCCTTTAATTTAGTTTGATTCTCTTTGAATGAATTCATTTTGTTGAATTCTTTGGAGATTTTGTTTGTTTTTACTGTTATGACTCAAATTTAATTTCTGAAAAGACCCTGGTATAACTGATCCACTTTGTCCTCTTTGGGAAAATAACTGTTAGACAGCATGAGCTTGAATTTCAGAGCAACTTGAAGTGATTGGCAACATGATGTAAAACCACCACAAGATGATAAAAATGACCACAAAATGGCAGTTTGTCATCCATTTTCTTTTTCCTGCTTTAACTCTGACCTTTTGTACTGTCGTCCAACTGTGAGCAAACATAGTTTTGGTGTGATTTACCTCTGGATTTACCTCCAGATGTGGCTGATAAAAGCCTCTGATTTCTTGCCCTGTTGGACCTGAGCATGTTCTTAGCAATTTATTTGGTAGGTACAATGTTATCATATCTGGATGGCCAAAACTATCAACACAAGATCAACTACTACAACACATACCACAAAGTATTTAAAGCTCTTAATTCCCCTAGAAAAAAAACTCTTACTTCCCAAGTCTAATAATACAACTTGCTTGTGCCCACACACACACACACGCACACACACACACACACAAGCACAAGCACACAAGAAGGCACTGATGAAGGGTGTAGAACATCCACAGTGAGACAGTGCATCACATTACCTCAGTAGGAGTAGGAGAAAGCAGCTGGGGGGACTGCAAATGAAGACGGGGAAAAAGCCAATGATTAGGAAAAACTCATATGTGAGGATATATGAGTTAACCAACCAGCAATGAGAGTGTCAGTGAGTAATGACGTTAAATCCAAGCACATTCCTGATGGGTGGATGAGCTAGAAGTGGGTCTGAAATTTACAGCTCAGTTTACATGCTCAGGACTGTGAGGCTGTGGCTGAACTGCAAAGGAATGGAGGTGCTTGTGAGAGAAACGTGGGGGTGGCATTAATGAATGACTTCACTGTGATGATGGAGGATGATGGAGGCAGAGGAAGGTGAAAATAAAATAAAAATGGCAAGAAAGAAACTACAAAAGGAAACTGACTCGCTCATATTGCATTCTTTCACTGGTGTGAGACAGAAAAGCAACAAAACCTGAGAAACAAATCAATTCTTCTCAGAGTAAAGCACTGCTGGATTCATTAAATCATTTGGAAAAATGTTTTTTTAATCACTCTGGTTTTCAACATAATTTTAACTCAGAATCAGCAGGGAGAAACCTGTCAACAACTGCAACATAGCTCATGACAATGCAGCCTGTTTAAGTAGTTTGTATACTGATGTATTGGTGTATATTGGTGAGAGATGTAAAGTTTTCTAGAAGAACAGAGAGCCATATCAAAAAGCTGTAAGAGCCTGTGTTACCTCTCCATAGTGCCTCTCCTCAGATGGGTAGCTGACATAGGGAGAGTAGGACAACATGTCAGGCCTGTCTATGTTATAGATGGCCTTGGTCTTTGGGAGGGCTGCCAGGTCCTTGTAGTCCAGCATCTCCTCTCCTAGCTTGGCCTGGCAGCAGAAAGAAGACAGTTATTCATTTGGGTTTCAATCCTATTGATGGTTGGTAGAACGCGGCTAAAGTACAAAGCTGATCTACTGCTCCCCCTGGTGGTGAGCAGAGGTGGTGCAGTCTTACATAGATGACTCTGCTGGGAGAGCCTGAGGCGCTGGATGCTGGGACTGAAGTGATGCTCTCTGATGAAGTCCGGGTTACCTGGAACACACACACACATACAGAGCTGTTGATATTAACTATACTGGATGATAATAAGCTGAGAAAGGTGACATTCATGTAATTATTGCCATCCATTCAAGCTCATGCTTTATGAGATATATACTGTAGTAGAGTTTTATTTTATGTTTTTATTTTTATTCAAAGCTGCACTTTCTTTTCTTTAGGTTAGTCATGTAACAACTCGGGAAATCCTACGAAACTCTTATCCTGTTACAGCTGCCAGTCAATGTAGTCTTTATGTGTGAATGGCTGCCTTGACTATGTTTTTCTATCTGTGTGTGATTGTAAGAAAAACACCCATCACAGTTTCCCTGGAGCCTGAGGTGTCATCTTAAATTAATTTCTTTTCCCTCACCAAAGACTCAAACCCAAAGAATATTACATTTACACTGTAATACAACAAGGAGGCAGATTATGGGTTGTACCATAGTTTGGGTTAAAATAAGTACGACTTTAGACCTAAACGTCTTGATTATAATAATAAACACACAATTAAAGTTTAAGTGCAGTGATTTTTTTTAACTTGTCCATCCATCCAAATCTCCTCCCTACACAGACTTTGTGATCCTATGAGCCAGGGGTTATACTCAGTTATGTGCATGCAGACAACACAGATGATTATTCATCCCTGTTACACTTTTCTCAAGTCTGCTTTAAGTCTGCCTGACGTGTGCATGTGTAATGTAGTGTCACAAAAAAATTGGCCATCATGGGGACATCCGCACTCAGCCTCGTGCTCACTGTATGATGACAAATTTCATGTCACTCATACCCAAGAGAAGACTATACCCAAGAGAAACCACTTGTGTAACTGTATCACCTATTGTCCTACTTTGCACCCGTCATAATTACCACCACCACTAGGGGACAGTGTCACTTCAATATAAACATATTAAGGCATTTGCTGAAGCAACTGATGCTGTCTCACTCTAGAAGTTGCTTGCCACTGTGGGTGGTAATAAACTTCTGCACATAATACCTTTTTTTTGCTTGATGCTGCATTCAAAGACACTGACATCCCTCTGTCACTTAAATAACTGCATGTGTGAACATCTGCAGAATCCTGTAAGCAGAGATTTATTGCCATACCTCTGTGTTGTGCAGATATTTTCACCTTGTATTATTGCACATACCCTCAAAAGTCCCCGTGGATTTATATAATTGTTCTAAAAGTCCAAAAGCTTACATAACACATTTGAAAGCCTATCTCAAAGATAATGGATGATAGAAAGAGCAACATCTAAAAGGAAACAATGAACCTCTTAAACCATGGAGAAGGATGGAAGTAACATTGATCAAACTTCCCCGCAACTAAGCCCACCTGATATCTGGCTGACAAAGGTTGTAAAATGGGCACTCCCATTTGCCTCCTACACAATGGTCCCATCTTGACCTTGATAGGACCCCATTATACTTAACTTTTCTTTTTTTCTTTTTTTTGGTACTATTTTGGGCCACTCACCTACTTCTGTACTTATCCTGATTGAACACAGCTGAATTTCTGTGTTTGTGTGTAGGTAAGCAAGAGTGCATTTTCATCTTTTATGCAGTCGTCATGAATCCATGTGGATTCAACAAATTTAAATAAAAGTTAAACAGCCTCTATAAATTTAAAACAAGGTTTGTTCCAACTTTATGAGCTGAATGATGCATTGGGTGAACTGTCGCTCTCTAACAAGGCTTTCATCACAATCAACTTAGTTAAGCTGCAGCATACAGTATGTGTAAATGCTATATTTAAACTGGTTAGCTGTGGATTTAAACAGTAACAGTTAGTGCTCATATTATGATCACTTCCTCAGACTCAGCTGGTTAGTGTAGTTTATCATAAAGACTGGAAGCAGGAGGAAACACTTAACCTAGAACTGTTCAAACTTTAAGAATAGACTAAATAACACAGCTAAAGTTTATTCATTATTACACGGTGTGATTTTTTTAACATGGACAAAAAATATGTAAAAGACAATTTGAGGTAAGTTTGCTGGAGATGGCTCAATCTTCTGATCACTCTGAAAAGAGTCCATCTAGAGTGCCGGATGCTGAACATCTTGTGCATAGCTTGAATCATTTTTCTGTTATTACAGGGGCAATTTGTTTACGGCAAGCAATAAAAGAACACATTTTAATTTCTTCTAAACAGCACACAAGTATTTAACACACAGAGCATAATGCATCCATTAGTGAAGCTGTGCTGGGATCAGCACCAGTCAGTTGATGTTTAAGTACACAAGCTGAATGAGAGAGTGAGCTTTCTGTTGTAGGACACATTAAATATTTGCAGAATGTGTTGGAACATAGATATTTTTTTTTTTAGCATGTTGAAACAAGTCTGAAGCGTCAACTCTGTCTGTTCAAGCTATGTGAGTGTTGCCCTCTATGGATGCAGCCACTGCCACATCAGTCATCTCTAACTGCTCATGAAGCTGTCTGTGTACATGCGCACACAGATCCTCAGTATCTTTAGTCACATCTGTCTGCATCGCAGCAGAATTAGTAGCAAGTGTGACTTTAACACTGTGTGTCGCTGTGACTGCTTCTCAGCATGAAACGAATGAAGCACTGAGGTGTCAGTTATGATCAACCCATGCAGCAGATGGTTGTGGAGGGAGGGGGGGCTGAGTTGGGTTTTGGTTGCAGGGACGTACAGGAGCACCGACCTGCTGCTCTGGGGTGTCGCTGAGCTGTATCCGGACCTGCTTCTGGGAAGGAGAGGGGTGATGATGAGGAATGAGGAAGGGAGATGGAGGAAGGGCAGACAGCAGCTGATGCGACGCTAAAACCAGAGCTGCTTTTCTGAAAAACGGACCCAACTACAGTTTACTGATGACTTTACAATGCAAACGTTCAACTTCAGCTTCATGCAGTTTTCTTGTAATGGCGAATCTTGTGATCCATTGCTGGTGGCCACATTTGTGTCTTCTCTGTTGTTACTCTACAGTCTGGATAACCTGTTGTGCAACATTAAGGACTGAAGGGGACAGGCTGCAACCAAAGGGATGACATTTGTATGAAATATAAAAATATCCATAAAAATGTTCTTCTAGATGACATTTTTTATTTGTTATGAAACAAATGATAAAATCTCCAAGTTTAAAAAGCTAAAATAGCAAAAACGGCAGAAGAGTTGTAAAAAAAATGTCCTAATTTGTTGTAATTTTTTAAAAATTTCAAAATCAATAGATATTGCAGTGGTCTCTGGGATGACACCGGGATGTGTCAGTATCTCACAAACAAATCTATTTGGGAAAAAACTGATAAAAATGCACTTTACACAAATTAAGTCTGAAACATGGCCTTGAGTAATGTGAACTGCGTAGTCTGCAGGGACAAAAAAAGGGAAAAATTATCCCCAAACTCTGCAGTTCAGCAGTTCATCTTAATAGCAAGAGAGAAACCACGATAACTGTCCAGCACCAAAAGACCCAGATCCTCCTCCTGCTCATCATTTCATGCACACAAGAAAGCCAGAGATCTCCATTTAAGTTTTACCTCTAACTGGTGTCCTGGGACTATGAGGAATTTATTTTTGAAACTGTGTTTTGGGCTCATCGTGGCATTCTAATTTCCATATTAAGAACACCTAAACTCACTCCACTCAACTGCGCTATAATCAGAGGTTTTTAAAACTGTTCCTTTTCAAGTTCTGTGGAATTCAAGACAAGAGAGTATCAAGAGCTTGATCTCTTTTTGTAGATCTGTCTTGATTCCCTCTTCCACCCACCTTACTCTTCTCCTCCTGCTTGGCTGCTTGTCTGCATGGAGGATGCCATATAGAAGATCCTGAGGACACAGAGACAGACAGTAACATTAAATCATTTGTGCCTTTCATACTGTTGAAAGTCAGTCAGATTTTAAAAATTGGTCCAAACTATTTCAGCAAATACTGGATAGATTTAAACACCACTGTATTAGTATATTCAACAGATTTGACTTGAAAAGTTTATCACAACTCATGTCAAACTAATATATCTGCCTTTAAACCAACTTACCAATTGTACTAATGTATGAAATACACTAAAAAGACTTACAATAACATTTTCCTACTTTCCTCAAAATGGAAGTTATCAAGGCTGTCGTGACTATAAAATGCACCGATCACCCACAACATTAAAACCACTCAAAAGCTCGTGGAACATGACAAAGAGCCCGAGGCATTGACCTCCAAACATTACAGAATGTAGACGGACTGAGCATCAGAACAAGCCAGATCCACAGGGGGTCCTCCCCGCAACCCTCAGCCCCAAGGGATCTGCTGCCAACGGCTTGGTCCCAGGCACCACAGGACACCCTGAGACACCAGCTGCTGCCTTGTGTTAGAGTCACAGCAGCAGTAAATAACATCTCTGTGACTGTGCTAATGTGACTCAGGCACACATGTGCCTCATTCACCAAAGCTGCTAACTTTAGGAACAAAAAGACCCCTGATGCATTGGGTTTATGAAACAGAGAGTGAAAGAGAAAAGAGAAAGGGAACAGAGTGAACCAAAAAGTGATGTCACAACTAGAAAATTAGCTCTTACTGCCTAAGAATATACAGTAATGTGTTTTAGCATGGGATCCTCTGTGGTTAGGCAGGAAAAGCTACACTACCTACTCTGACAGGTTGGAGCTATAATAAGAGACATGAAGGCTGCTTTTACCTTGCAGATACATTTCTTCTCCCTCTGCAAACATCTGCTCGCACCGGACACAGCGGGCACATGTGGGGTGGTAATGCTTCTCACCAGCCTGTTGACCAAGAAATGAAAATAGGTTAGCAAGCTGCAGCAGATATTATTTGTCAGGTCTCCTTGAGGACACTATTACTGAGCAATGCAGTGCAAAAGATACATTCTAATCAGCCAAAACTTTAAGACCACTGAAAACAATGGACCTTACATTTCCCATACTGAAACTCAATGTCATTATTATGCCTTCTAGCCCACAGTTTACACGTTTGTGGTAAAATAATTTTTTGAACTTATTGCATTATGTGCAATGAGTTACACCTACCAAACCAACCACTAAACAACTGAAAGACATCAGTGTTAGCATCTGTATGAATACATAAGCTTAATCTCGCTTTTAGAAAATGCATAATTAGATCATTAAAAATGCAGATCCAACATGAACAATGAGTCTCAGGAGTGTTGCTGAGCTAAATCTAATTTAGAGACAATTTGCATATCTTCAGTAAAGGGCTACCAGCTACATTAAACAACAAGAGGTTGTGTTTTATTATTTTGCCACAAGGTGGAGATATTGTCATTTAGACGGAGCACTGCAGTTTAAGCCAGCTCACTGAAAGGAGTAACACAAGCATGGATGTATAAAATCATTGACATGACTTTTTTTAAAATGCATTTGTGACATTCAACTTAACCCTGCGTTTATACAAATTCCCCCAGTAAATCTTCTCAAGGAGTGCAGCGAATGACCATTCATCATGGCCCGTGTGTTAGCATGGAGTTCCTATGGGGTGACTTGAAATCCAAAATTTCACTACTGTGTTATCTCCGGAGCTTGGAAGAATCCACAAAGCAGTGTAATGGGAGGGAGCTGTCATAGTGACGATGAATGAGTCTGTGATATTGATTTTGAGGCATAGTGTGGACTGTTTCTTGGCTTGTGAAATCGTCGGGCCTCTGCGATACAGAGATCTTCACTTGACCTGGCCGAGTCAAAATGTTGCTTCCAGTGTTGGGAACTGTCTGGGTTCATCTTTGGGTCTGGAGGCTGATGTGACTGACACATCCTTTGACATTTGTTCCTTTTTTACTGTGTGCATGAATGGTTTGGATAAGTTGTCTACTTTCTACTTCAACTACTAGGAGCAAACATCAAACTTGTTCAGTGGGTTCCTCAAGAGCAACTCAGATGGAGTGGCAGAGTTTTCCTTTTCTTGACAGAGTTTCAAGCTGCTTTATTTACTCAAACTAGCAAATCTTTGGTTCAAACTCCTAAAAAAAAAAGCATTCCTTTTTCTTAAGTTTCCCAGCCTGTTGGGTAATCAAAAAATGTTTCCCTTGCTCAGTGGTGATTTTCTCAATACCAGATCCTTATTCTGTCTTTTTTTTGTGACAACAAAAACAACAATCATTGGATCTTAGCAGAATTGTCTCATTCTTGGCAGTTTTTCTTGTCCTAAAACATGTATGATTTATGGACTCAATAATAAACTAAACGACTCAAGATGGAAGGTTATTGCAATGAACTCATTCTTTTCCTCTCCTCGCAAAGACATTTTATTTTCCTACAACAGCGGCGTGATTACGCACAATACCTCTGAGGTTCCTCCACTTTGCTGTGTCATCCCAATAGGGAAGGGTACCAGAAAACAGGACGTCAACACCATATTTCTTGGATAACACCCTGCTTAATGCCTGTCTGAACCAAATGGACAGCAGATGGAGAGAGGAGGCAACCAGGCACAGAAATGTACTGAAAAAAATAAGCAAGGAGACTCCAAGTCTTGGTGTTACTGAGAGAAAAACAAAAGGCCAGGTGTTTAAAAACTGACAGAAGGTGTCGACGCCATGCCAAAAGTTCATATTTGAACTGAAGTGAGACAGATACATAGAGACTAGAGAAAAGAGGAAGCTGACTTAGGAACACTGAGACCCAAAAAGATAAAAGGCCGGAACTGGATTGAAATTCAAACATGGAAAGTATGAGAGCCGGAAAGGAGATAGTACTGCAATCAAATCCTTCCTTTGTCAGAATCCGAGGCTGCATGAGGGGGAGAATTATCATATTCAGTGTCCTACAGGACTGATATGTTAAGGAAGAGGAGGGGTGAGGGATGTTTGGGGGGAAGCTGAGACCGAAAGCTCATGATTTGAGTTTTACTTAGGAATGGGGCTGTAGCTGGTCAGCCAGGGTTGAGGTTTGTGGCTGGGTCTCATGCAGAGTATGGGAGTGTTGCGATGGGGTCGGCAAGAATACAAAGAGCTGCTTTCTACCTCTTTACTACCTACAGACCATATTTTTCTTTATTCTCCCTCTAATGCTCTCTCCATTCACTCATCTCACAATTGCAGGAACCAGTCAGATGAGGGACGTGATTCATTTAGAAGATTGGAATTAATTTGTGGCAGTACAAACACACAGACACACAAAAATGTGACATGTTTCATCGTCTAGGTCAGGTTTTAATCCAGCTGAGTGTTACCTACATCAAGCTCTGCATTGCATTACAGGTTATTAGAACAGAACAGCAACTAGATCTATATTCAGTTCATGATTTTACAGTACATTATACACACTGCTAGTCTAAGAGAAACAAGTACTGATAATAATAATAACTAATGATTAAATGCAAGTGGTGTATAAACTCATGGGGAGTGAAAAAACGTGAGTGAAGAAGAAATGCTCAGTGCATCATGGGAAGCCCCCAGCAGCCTAGGCCTATTGCAGCTTAACTAAGGGATGGTTCAGGGTCACCTGATCCAGCCCTAACTATAAACTCTATCAAAAAGGAAAGTTTTAAGCCTAATCTTAAGACTTACAGTGTAGAAAATTATTATTAGGTCCTAATGATGCCTCATCCTCAGACTTTTATTTACATATAGTCTCCTGAAAGAATCTGTCCCATTCAAATACTGACAAAAACAAAAATACAATCTTTTTCTTTTTTCAGCAAATGACTCCTAAAAGCAAATGTAAGGAAGATAATGATGAGAAACATGAATATGAAAGCAAAGGTATGTAAGAAAGCTGATTTATTTAGTCAGAATTACATGTATGTATACAGCTGCACAAAACTATCGTTTTTCTCTTGTCAACAGACGTCAAAGCGAGCCCTGCGCATTCCACTGCAGCTCTGATTGTAGATGAGCCGGAGGAGACAGATCCATGGGACCTGCCAGAACTGAAGGACACGGGGGTCCCGTGGTCAGGTGAAGACTCACCGTTTCTAATAGTGCAAGTGCTGTCTTATCAAGGAACTTGATGAGGCAGCACTGATTAGATGTGCACATGGACAGTGACTAATATATATCAAAATCAAGCCTACTGATTTAGACCATTAGTGGTACATTACACCTATTGAGACATGCAATAAAACACAAAGTCCTGGAGTATAACAATTAAGGAGTCACTGTTTGTTTAGTAAACTTTTATTTCCTATTTCAGGTTAGTGATTAGTTTTTTTCACTCTGTAAATATATTGATGTGTGTAAAGTGTAAAACAATAAAACAGGAAAACCTTGGCATGGTTGAAGACATTAATACACACTCTAGTTTGCTTCTGTATATCATTGGCTCATGTCAAGAAGTTCAATCATTGATCTGATTACTTAGAGAGTGTAGCAGTCATAAATGACAGTGGATATGATAGCAGCGAACAAACATCCTGTTCAGTTAAGATAAGTGAGTCACATTTGCTTATGAGTGAACAAATTGCAACTTACTGCAACAGAGGTTAAGATCAACTCTAAAAGTATAAAACATAGTGCTATTAATATATGGAATTATGGCCTTAATAAAAATGTTTCACCATATATGGGTTTCTCTGGTTGTCAGTGGTTTAGCTGCATACCAGCTAACTAAAAATGCTGTAAATAATTGCTGTATATACAATTATTTGTTATCCTCCTCTTTGAATCCCAATTGGTCTCTAGAGTTTAGAATAAAGAAGAAGGGGAGAAAATAGCATTTCTTTTTCCCTTCTGGTTTCTGCCACTTATATATAATTTCACACATCGGTATTTGATCTCATGTGTTTCTCTTTGTCTCTTTCTGTCTGTTTCAGCTCTGGACACCAAAGGGAAAGTGGTTAGAGTGCTGGTATCAGTGGGGAAGCTGATCCTGCTTTTGGGTTTCCTCTACATGTTCATCTGTTCTCTCGATATCCTGAGCTCAGCTTTCCAGCTTGTGGGAGGTACTCAACGCTAAGACTTGTCTGAACCCATGAGCGGATGTAATGTTGAGTAATAAACTTGCATGTTAGAGGCCTTTTATCACACAGCTTGTTTTCAAGATGCTGTGCACAGTAGCAGTGTGTCAACGCAAGTCGGTCACTATCCTGAGCATAATATCTGTATGTTCAAACAAAAAAAACAACAAAAAAAAAGTGAATGTGAAAATGTTCATGCTCTAATGTTCACTTTGTCCAGGTAAAACAGCAGGTGACATCTTTCAGGACAACAAAGTTTTGTCTAACCCTCTGGCTGGTCTGGTCATCGGAGTTCTGGTCACTCTGCTGGTCCAGAGCTCGTCCACTTCCTCCTCCATAGTCGTCAGCATGGTCTCCTCTGGTTGTGAGTATGAACCTCTAAAGTCTGCCAGCACACACAGAGACACAGCTATGTACAGAAAACTCATCATGAATGAGGACGATGTTGAAGGAAGTCTATGTGCTTCCACAGTGCTAACGGTTCAAGTGGCTGTTCCTATCATCATGGGCACCAACATCGGCACCTCTGTCACCAACACACTAGTTGCCATGACGCAGGCTGGTGACCGCAACACCTTTCGCAGGTAATGAGTTTGTGT
>VUQI01033471.1:0-11008 GCA_015106735.1 Paratilapia polleni | reverse complement strand
AATTTTTTTTAAAAATTTAAATTTTTTTTATTTTTTTTTTTTTTTTTTTTTTCTTTTTTTTTTTTTTTTTTTTTTTTCCCCTGGAACAACACAGCTAGTGTCCAGGAAACTTTCACTGTCACATGTCAGCGAGCCATGTGTAGAGAACATGAGATGGATCATCAATATATCAATAAAGAGGGTGCACAACTGTGTCAAAGCACAACACAACAACCACGAGACTGTTTCCACATGGTCAACTGACATTCGTGCCATAGAAATGTGTCATATGCACAAACACACACACACTGTGGCTCTTTTGGGTGCTAGCGTATCTTATCAGTTTCATTTTGATGGACTTACACAGTAACATTATGATATCTGTGCTACTGCACGTGTTCTTGCATTTTTACTCCATCCACATTTTAGATGTCTTAAAAGTAGTTTCCCCGAAATTCAGAATCACATATTTGGTGTCTTTGGGAACTTCAGAATCACCTGTAAAAGTGAAATAAAGTCAGGTGGGTTTGAATGTCGTTTGGCACCACTGTAATGGCTCGCCCACCAGTCTTCATAAAACTGCTGTGGAACCTTCTTGGCATAAATATCCAGGTTATGTCCAGCTCACAGATGCAAGCAGACTCCCCTGTTCAGATGTGTTCATGTACTCCTGTTAGAATAAGTCCTGATTGTGCCTGCCTAACCAACACCGCCATCTAATGGTAAGTATGGGACCAGCAGACAAGTACTGTAAATGCTGGTGCCAGAGAGTGCTGATGAAGATGCCAATTGTATTAGGCATGTCTATGTATGAAAAAATAATAATTCAACACCAGTCCATCTGCGACAGGACTACTGATGTGGCTTTAATCAGTGTACATAGATGCTTAAATATGTGGAAGGTGCCACTGTTAGTGATGAAGAACATTATATTGCCCAAATCAGCAGCTTTCCTCAGGTCTAGTCTGGGTTAATAACGTCTGGCTCATTCTTTTCGGCTCGTTTTGGTTCCATCTCACCTCAGATCTCTTATGGTCATTTACAGAAGCAGCAAGAAACAAAACATCTTAAAATCCCACTAGCACAACCAGCAGACAAACAAAATCTCTGTGTTATTAGCATGATAGTGATATTGTGTAATTTAAGTCCTAGAACCCCTGAAGATAGTTTTATAAAACTTCAAACTTTCATTTGTAATCTCTTCCAAATCAGCGTATAAGGATGGCGGCTCACCACCAAGGTGGAAACAGAAGAAATTTTATTAATTAGTAAGAAGAGACTATTGGGGATTCTGGAAATATCTTAAAAACGGTACGTGATTTAAATGACATTCTGGACTTTCAAATTGACTTTTAATTTACTTTGACCCCTCTAGAAGCAAGTCTCACCACTCAGCAGCAGGGTAGGTATTTTGACACATTATCTAGACCAGTACATGCTCATGCTGCAGTATTGTTTGGTTTATTCCTGCTCTTGGCAAACTTTATCACACTGAGAAGGGGGGCAGGGGTGTTAGATGTTGTTTGTGGTTGCTAAGCAACATGATGGTATCATAATATCTGATCAGTAAGAACCTTCAGGGGCCTAAGATGTACTCATGTGCCAAGTTTGGTTGGTCAACTCCTGATTGTCTCGGAGGAGTTAGCGGACCAAGAAACAAACAAACACACAGACAGATAGAGATTTTGTGTATTATAGTAAGGCTAACCTTAAGTTCAGCTACAGGACATACATTTCAGTGCAGGACTGAGTGACTTTGTCTCTGTCTTATAATGTTTCTTCACCATTGATCATGATGGTTACTTTGGCCTCATGTGTCTCAGCATCTTAAAGCTCAAGATTTGACCTTCCAGTGTGCAACTTCACTTCAACAAAACTGCTACTGTTTGCTTACAATTTAGCATATTAATCTTATAAGATGACAGCATAGTGCACAGCGTGTTTCCACTGCCCTCTATAGTGCCAAACCCAGAGTATTTCACAATTATGGATCTAATGTAAAAAACATGTTTTCTTACAATGGGAGCTATAATTGAAAATTCATGAGGACAATGCAACAATTTGACAAAACAAAAATAATTTATTATTTTCAAACTCAGAGGCAATTTGTGGTTACAGTCATAACAGATAGCTGATGTGCATTTAACACATACTCTACACTACCACTATCAATACATTGCTAAAACTACAGTACCTCTAAGAATTCATTACTACATCCACTACTCACTAGAACTACCAGTTAAAGTAAGACCATCCATAATATATGAACATCAGTACATTAATTTATAAAAGAAAAAAAAACCCCAAAAAACAATACATTTGCACTTGTAGCACCATTCATTGTATTACACTACAGATGAAAACAATAATTTACATTAATGTGGGCTACTATGACATACTTCACAGGCTTGTGTTTCCATGTGCCTCTCTCTGAAAGCCTGGAAGAGGCAGTTTCATTCAGGACCACTTGTGCAATAATTTGTGCCTAAAAAAAAGAAAAATCTCCATGTAGCATCATAACACGATGCTACATGTTTTTGTGTTCTGCTCCTGATTTAGGGGAGTTGTTGAGCTGTTGTATAAGAAAATGACAGAAAGAACAGTACACATGTGAATGACAGAGGTCTCTTTAACTTAGAAAGGGACGGGTCCGTAGTAGGCGGTGTATGCGGCCACAATGCCTGCAGTGTCAGCCATCTCATCGCAGGCAACGTTCAGCTCACACACCTCTCTGAGGCTGGATGGTGGTGGAGAGAAATAGCGTTAGATGCGTGTCTGTTTAGACTTAACATAGATTATGTATTTTACTCACGAAAATTGACTTTGTCATCAGGTAGAAAATTTGTAGCAAGGAACTGCAGAATGAAAGTAAGTAAGTATACCTTTCCATCTGCAGAGGGGAGAGGTCACCAGCTGGAGCAGCTCTTCTGCTCCTCAGAAGAACAGCAGCCAGATCTCTCTTCATAACCACCTGTGGAGCTGAGGAGTGAAACATCACAAACTTAGACTTTTCTTTCTTTAGTTTTTTTTCATTTTACAACTAGACTTAAATTCTAAAACCATGCAAACATTCTCTCTGGAAACAAAACTGCTACCCACCCTCAGAACTGGCTGACTCTGATGAAGATGAGGACGATGAAGAAGAGTCAGAGGCAGAAGAGTCTGAGGCAGAGGAATCGGACTCAGAGGACTCGGAGGACTCGGAGGACTCAGAGGATTCTGAGGACTCGGAGGATTCTGAGGTTGATGAATCAGAGGCTGACGAGTCTGAGGAAGAGTCAGATGAGGCTGAATCAGACTCAGAGGAGGAAGAAGAGTCAGAAGCGGAGGATGAATCAGAAGCAGCAGGGTCAGCAGGTGCAACATCAGCAGCTATGTCGGCATCAGGGTCCACGACAACCTCAGGTTCCACAGCTGATGAAAACAGACAATACCATTCATTAAACTTACAGTACAGTAGATGCTCATATTGCTCCTAATAACACAGGACATTATCAGGATTCACAACAATGAGGAGTTTGTCCTTACCTCCCATGGACCAGCACACTGAGAGAAGAGTGCAGATGGAGATCAGAGTCAGAGTCTTCATGATGTCTTGTAGTTAGTGTCTTCCCGTAGACAGCTTGGTTTCTTTATTGCTTGCTCTTCTTTGCTTTCCTCCGACGGCTTGTTCTGTTTCTTTCTCCCAAGTCGAGGTCAATATATACTGTAGTCTACCTCTCTTGTCAGACCAGACCCACACAATGAGATAATCCTCTGATTGGCTGGGGAATCAAATGTCAGCGTTTCCGCTTCCACTTGTCATGAAAGCTCACATAAACACCCAAACAGCTCCTGGCACTAAGTCCAAAAACTCATCCAGCAGCCACAGCCACAAACATTCCTGGCATTTGACATTACATCCAGTACATAGTAATACATGTAAACCTATATGTATGTATACATGTATGTATGTATGTATGTTACCAGAATGATGGAAGAATTATTACTTTCACACTTCATGGGATTGCTGTTCTCCATGATGTACATGCATATACGAAAATATGCATTTTCACATACATAGAAAAGACTCATTGAAAATATTTACCAATAACCTTTGAAGAACTTAAATGACCTGTAGATAAATTTCAAATTAAATTACTGAAGAGAAATCTTAAAACAGTTCCTCTTTCTGGCTTTTGGATAAACTCAACAATATTTTTGTTATATTTTCTCCAACAAAAAATGCCATCATTTTCCTGTCAATCATTTTTTGAGGTCAAACCAATCGCTTTTTTTACTTGTCTTGTTTATCAGTCCTGTACATCCCCTTCAAATTCCTTTCAGTCCCTACCCTTCATCATTGCAGTATAAATAATACAACAAACCCTGAAAGTCCAAAGTGGTGGTGGTTCTATAAAATACCCTTAAAATTTAATTGGATTTTAATCCAGAGGACCCACTGCACGGTTGCCTCTTTAACATCAGGGTTGCCAGGTCTGCCATTGCTGTTATGTTTCTATACTCCTTGCCCCAGATGTGATCTCCCACCCCCACAAACCCCAAACTATAGCCTGAGCCTACCACAACCTACTAATCGAGTGACACGGAACAGCAGTGAGCCTCATTATGCGACAGAGCTTAATTAGAGTGTTGCAGAGTCCCACTGGAACCGCAGTCAGACGCTATTTACAGATCCATCTCAGCCCAGGTCCTGGACAGATCCAGTGCATGGCCATGGCTTACCAACACCACCCAGTGGCCCAATGCACAGCCTCATTCAATGTATTTCAGTATATACAGAGTTAAATATAGGCAACCCCTTGTGTTGGATGCACAGCGTTATGCATGCGGGTTTGGATGCAGTTTTCGGTTTGTACGATATGTTCAAGTGTGGGTTTGGTGGGTTTTAGATTTTTTTATAAAGGTATTTGGAGTTTGCAACTTTGACCTAAACCATATTGCATCTTAAATACTGTCTAGATGACCAAACATTTATGCACACATATCACTTGTCTTATATTTATATCTCAAATGGCCCCCAAACAGCTTCATTTGTCATGTAGTGAGACAGATTCAGTGGTGCTGCAGAGTGACCTTGGTGTCCTTTGTGTTTCATAGTCTAGCGTTATTCCTGGTGTCTAGGATTTGTTTTGGACTTCATGCCATGTAATTTCAATGTCTGGTCCAGTGTCCATTTTTGTGGATGCACTTTAGTGCTTGGGGGACACAGTTGGAGAAAACAATTGCGATAGCATCCCTGAAGAGGCAGGAAATGCAGCAGACATTTCTGCTTTGGATGAATTCCCTGTTTTTGCTGCATCCAGGCTTTTAAATTATTTGATCTGGACAAAAAGTAATGCTCAGTTTTGTTTTGTTTTTTTGTTTTTGTTTTTTGTTTTTTAAATTTTTTTTACAGTTTTTCCTTAATTATAGTGGCTCTTGAGCATCTAGCAAACTTAAATACAACTACAGTATATGATAGATATTGTACTGTGTATGATTGCAGCTGTCATATCAGTGATGAAAATCTTTTTCTAAAGCATTTGATATTCTCACGGTCAAGTCAAATGCCTTTATTAACATGGCCTTTTTTTTTTAACCGTGTCTTTTTTTTTTAGGATCTTTTTAAAAAGTGATTTTTAACCCACATTCCCTGAGGTCTATCTTGTTTTCTGGCATGAGTCTTTAAGTAATTCCCTTTAGTTTTCATGCTCCAAGCTGCTGGAACAGTCTATCACATGATCTAAGAGAGACTGAAGCACGAAAACACTTCTTCAGTCTGGCTTTTGAGTGAGCTGTCTTTTGGCAAAAAATTTTGGTCTAATTATCTATTAAATAAATGGACTGGTACTTATATAGCACTTTTCTGCTCTAACAGAGCACTCAAACCACTTTTTACTACAATTCTCTTTTACCCAATCACACACGTTTTTCTATGTCTAAGCATCTTGTCTAACATTCACACACTCCAATAGATACATCGGGGGCAAGTCAGGGTTCAGTATCTTGCCCAAGGATACTTCAACATGCAGACTGGAGGAGCCACCGACCTTCAGACTGGTAGATGACCCACTCTACCTCCTCAGCCACAGCCGCTCCATTATACTGGGGTAATGTTAATGTATTTGTTACTTTCTGTGTTATTTTTATTATTCTGGTGCACATTAGTTCAATTCAATTCAATTTTATTTATATAGCGCCAAATCACAACAACAGTCGCCTCAAGGTGCTTTATATTTTAGGGCAAAGAACCTACAATATTAGACAGAAAATCCCAACAGTCAGACGACCTCCTATGAGCAAGCCCATGGCAACAGTGGGAAGGAAAAACTCCCTTTTAACAGGAAGAAACCTCTGGCAGAACCAGGCTCAGGGAGGGGCAGCCATCTGCCGCGACCGGTTGTGGATGAGGGGAAACAACTCATCAACAATTAGTCTCACAATATTTTATGTTTAATCTTTATCTATTTGCACATGTATGTGAGGGTTATTTTAAGTTATTGATATATTTAGTTATATTATAACCAGTAAAAATACTTGTTCAACAGTGAAATAATCTAACACATCTGGAAATGACCCTTGACTGTGGTAGACCTCAAAGACTAAAACCCTTTGGCCAAGATTTAAAACGATCAGATTCCACCACACCGAGATATAGATCTAAAGTCAAAAAAAAAAAACGAAAAAATAATTCCTCAGAAGTTAGCATTGTCCTTTTTAGCAGAAATAATTTCTTGTGGGCATTTTACATCATTGTCCACAATCTCTGAAATCAGCTTGCTGATTTTTTATTTTATTTTTTTTTGCCTTTCAATAGAAAATCCAATCATCTAAAAGACAATTGAGTGTTTTTCTTGCAAGTACTTCTTGTTTCAAATACACAACATTTTATTGGGATTCAAATCTGGGCTGTTTTTTTCTTGACTAACCATCTTTTTCTTCTTTTTGAGCCATTCCTTGGTGGAGCTTATATTGCATCATTATCTAGTTAAGAGGTCTATGTCCATTTCTACTTCAGCCTTTAGACAGATGGCCTCATATATGCACACAGGTGATGGATAAGTAGACCCATTCTTATTTTAACCTTCATTTGCTCTTTTGTCCAAACCAGCTTTGTTCCTCTTGCTTCATGCGCATGCATCATATCTTTGCAACAAACAACTTTCAAATGACCAGTTAGAGGCGTGCATTCAGCATTTTTTAAAAACCATTACCTCACTCTGCGTGTGGAAGCTCAGAGAAAGACAGAACATTTCCTTTTTTTCATGTTGTGTCTGCTGTAAGGTACCTACAATAACCATCATAAATTTTTTACCAACATTTAAATATTATGAAACATAAAGTCTAACATCAGAAAAGTATCAGGGGTTGGTGAGCAAGGTGCAGTTATATAACAGTATTACCACAGGGCTCTAAGAACCCACTGTCAAATCCTGAGGTTTCAGTTCTACTGGGGAATCTTGTTGCATGTGGCTTCTCTCTCTCTCTCCCCATGTGCCTTGTCTGTCTGTCAACTATTAGTATTAGTAGGGTGAACTCAGGTAAACCTTCTGGGCCACTTTCTGGTAAATCACTTGGGACACTAAGAAAAAAAAACTATGTATGACATTTAACTGTGTTCCTATGAATAATAATGAGTTTTTAAAAATATTTTTGTGTTGAATTGTTCAGGCCTTACACTTTTTGAAACATCAGCTGTCTCACATTTTAGGATAATTTTAATTTAATACTACAACAATGTAATATTGCATGTTTTAATACATTTAAATTAAAAAATTAAAACACATGGGATATTCCACACTTTTACAAGGGAAGCCTACATTTGCTTTTTGGCCTCTCTCGACTGTCTCCCTCATCCTCTCCTCTTTTGGTCCTCCTCCTGCAGACATCCTTTCTATCTCCTTTCGGTTGCTTTCTGACCCTCTTCTCTTTTTTCCTTTCTTTCAACATGCTGTCTGAATTCATAGTTTAATGCTACTTTACTTCAACATCTATCATGTCTGTCACTTCTGTTTCAACTAGCCTCTTTCACCCTCACTCTTTTCAGTGACTGTGAGATCATGTGTGCATGAATATGTTTGTGTGTGCATGTTAGTGAGTGTTTGTATGCATGTCTGTGCCCATACACAAACACATACTAACATGCACACACAAACATAGCTGAGCGTACATAAACACACATCACATACAAGCACACTTAGAAGGGAAATGCGAAAAAGGTATGTAACACATGAAATAATAAAAAAATCATTTTTAATAAGTGGAACCATCAGAATATCTGTTAAAACTCAACTCAGAGTTGAGTTGAGTTGGCCTCTTTTAACTGAAATTAATGGCTCTTTTTAGCTGACACATTATTTGATTTGATGTTTCAGGCCACTGATCATGCAGTTTTCTGTGGCAGTCTCAAAATGAGGTATTGCCCCATCGCTCTTAGCAACCTCTGATCAATCAAATCAAATGCTAGATGTCAAGTACTGTTCTGGCAACAGTTTGAAGTCATTTGCAGTCAATGGCTGTTAACATTTAAAGAGCTAAGACACTCAAACTTTAAATGGACCGTTTTACCTATAAAAACAAAACAATACAAATAAACAAAAACAAAAAAAGATAGGAACATACATTGACCAGCAAATCAACAGCTTTGCTTACACACTCAGCTCTCTCTTCACCGCAACAGACCAGTACAGCATCTGCACCACTGCCAACGCCGCACCAATCAATCTCACCCTTCCTTCTTTCCCCCAATTGCGAACAATATCCTGAGATACTTGAACATGAGCAGCAACTCATTCCCAACCATGCTGAGAATCATGGCCTCACTCTTGGAGGTGCTAATTCTCATCCCACCCATTTACACACAGCTGCAAACTGCCAAAGTGCGAGCTGGAGGTCATCGTCCCATGAAGCCAACAGAACCACATCATCTGCAAAAAGCAGAGATAAGATCCAGGGGCCACCAAACCCAACACCCTCCCCTCACCTTCTGGCTGTGCCGAAAAATTCTGTCCATAAAACTTATGAACAGAATCGGTGACAAAGGGTAGCCTTAGCAGAGTCCAGTTCCCACCAATTATGAGTCTGACTTATTGCTGGCAATTCAAACCACGTAAATGACCTTTAAACGATCAGACATACTTGAGCAGCTTGATATATTTTTTTTTTTACATCTATTCATTTTATAAGTATTTTCTTAAGTTTAATCTATGGATTAACCTGAGAGTTTAGTTTTGAAGTTCACGGTCTTGTTTTGAAAAAGAAACCCCATAGTAGAAAAACAAGGAAAGGGCTCAGTAGCAAGGACAGAGTGATGCAGTTAAAGTGTGCCTTAAGCAGAGAAAATAGTCTATGTTAATAAGCACCTGACTGACAGTGGCACAAGGTTAGTCTATGTTTATTTTCATGTGATAAGTTATGTGGAATCATCATGTTGTTTGATAGAGTTTTATGTGTTGAGTATTGAGAAGCTGTAAGATGGTAACCTACTATAGTGAATGGGGAGTGCTGTAGTTCTGTCATAACTGTATTTAAATTTTCCGCTGAAAGGACTGGCAGCCTCACTTTTGATATGATATATAGTAGTTGAGATATGAAAGGGGGCGTGATTAAAATATGTAAGTTAAAGCTGCATTTCACATATGATGTAGTGCAGATTATAGTTTATGTGTGCAAGGGAATTAGGGTTATTTTAATATTTTCAGTTTAAGGTGGTAATATTTTGTTTTGATTATCCCTAGCTCTCACGATGTGTTCACTGAACAGTTTAAATGACCCAAGTCTTCAGTAAAGTTTCTGTGAACCATCAGTTTAAGAGACCATCATTCAGTTAGGGATGCTACAAACCAAGCTCTCAATTGAATTAAATTTAATTCAGTTTTTTTTTATATAACGCCAATTCACAGCAACTGTCACCTCAGGGTGCTTCATATTGTAGACCCTACAATATTAGACAGAAACCCCAATAATCAGACGACCCCTATGAGCAAGCACTTGGCTACCTCCAGCAGAACCAGGCTCAGGGAGGGGCAGCCATCTGCCGTAACTGGTTGGGGGTGAGGGGAAAAGAGAGCAGAGGGAGACAGGACAAAAGACACAATGTGGGAGTGAGAGGTGGAGTTTAGTAATTACTAATGCTTAAATGCAATAGTGGTGTATGAACACATGGAGAGTGAAGAGAGGTGAGTGAGAAAGAAACACTCACTGCATCATGGGAAGCCACCAACAACCTGAGCCTATAGCAGCATAACTAAGGGATGGTTCAGGGTTACCTGATCCTGATCAAAAAGGAAAGTTTTAATCCTAATCTTAAAAGTAGAGAGGGTGTCTGTCTCCCGAATCCAAACTGGGAGCTGGTTCCATAGGAGAGGGACCTGAAAGCTGAAGGCTCTGCCTCCCATTCTGTTTTCTAATAATACTGCCTAAGGGAAGCATGTATAATGTAAATAGAATTGGTCTCAGCACAGAACCCTGAGGAACTCCATAATTAACTTTAGACTGTGAAGAAGACTCCTCAGATAGATTAGATAGAAACCATTGCAGCACAATTCCTTTAATACCTACAATGTGTTCTAGTTTTTGTAGCAAAATATTGTGGTCAATGGTATCGAATGCTGCACTGAGGTCTAACAGGACAAGCATAGAGAGGAGTCCACTGTCAGAGGCCATAAGAAGGTCATCAGTAACCTTCACTAGAGCTGTTTCTGTGCTGTGATGAATTTTGAAGCCTGACTGAAACTCTTCAAATAAACCATTCCTCTGCAGATGATCAGTCAGCTGTTTTGCAACTACTCTTTCAAGAATTTTAGAAATAAAAGGAAGGTTAGAGATCGGTCTATAATTAGCCAAGACAGCTGGGTCAAGAGAAGGCTTTTTAAGTAATGGTTTAATTACTGCCATCTTAAAGGCCTGTGGTACGTAGCCCGTTAATAAAGATAGATTGAGTATATCTAAGATTGAAGCATTAATTAATGGTAGGACTTCTTTGAGCAGTCTTGTAGGGATGGGGTCCAATAGACACGTTGATGGTTTAGAGGAAATAATTATGGAA
>VUQI01033461.1:0-15257 GCA_015106735.1 Paratilapia polleni | reverse complement strand
TTTTTTTTTTTTTTTTTTTTTTTTTTTTTTTTGTGTTTTTTTTTTTTTTTTTTTTTACTGCTGATGTGAAACTCAGCTCCCTCCTGCTGGGTCATGTTTTTACGCGTCAAAGCAATGCAAAGTTTGTTTTTGTTTTTTGTTTTTTTGTCTTTACTCAAAGAAAATTTGTTGTATATACTGATACCTGTGATTTAGTAACTTAAATTGAATTTCTGTGGCATGCATGAAATTACATGCCGTTAATTCAAATTGTCTGTATTAAAATACATCTGTCCAACCACAAAGAAAAAAATCATGTATATTTTTTAAAATATAGTCTGCCTACCTCTTAATTTTTGAAAACATTATTAATTAGTAAGTATTAATTATAATCCAAACCAAAAATTTCTGACAGCTAAATTATTTCTTAAATGTCATAAATACTTTCAAAGTCAGATTTGCTCTTAAATGCTTGAAAACAATTCATGAACTATATATAGTATCTTAAAATTCCCTTCTTTCTAATGGCCAGCAGGGGGCAACTCCTCCAGTGGCAAAAATAAGTCAAATTGTATAGAAGTCAATGAGAAAATTACCCTAATTCTCACTTCATTTATGACCTCAGTGAAAAGATTCCTGATGGGTTTATGGTTTTAATTGCTGGTTTGAAGTCTTACCAAATACAGAATGATGTTCATTTTGTAAATTTTAGGTCTATTTACAAAAAAAACAAAAACAAATTGATGATAAATCAAGGCATGTTTAAGGTGTGGTGATTGACAAGTCACAGTCATCTAAATGTGCAGTGTCTCGGTTTCTCAGTCAGATCCACCCTATGCTCATTACGTCCAGTTTCAAAACACCAAGAAGCTGATGGCCAAAAAGCTGACTCAGTCTGACGCTTCACTAACCAGTCAGTGATGGCCATCTTTGATATTGTCAATAAAACGACATACATAATATAAATGAATAAAAATTTGAATATAAATTTTCTACTCAAGATATTATCAAGAATTTTGCAGATATTTGTAGAGTAAACCTTTTGATAAAACAGCCAGGGTCTTATTACTGATTGTCCTAGAAGGTTTTTATATTCCTTGCTTTGTTAAAAAAATAATGAAACAACAAGTGTTATTTGTTTATGCCCTCTGGAACAATATATGGGAAGTTTGGCATTTTTAAAACAATCCTGAAAACGGACGGATTCTCCTTTCCAGTACCCTGGCATAGACCTTCCCGGGGAGCACCGCTTTCCCCTTCTGAGTCACCTGACGGTTTGCCAGAATCACTTCGAGGCAGACCGAAAGGCTTGTTCCATGGCCTCACCGAACTCCTCCCACACACAGTTTTTGCTTCAGCTACTGCCAGAGCCGCACTCCGCTTGACCTGCCAGTACCTGTCAGCTGCCTCCCAAGTCCCACGGGCTAACCAAGCCCAATAGGAGTCCTTCTTCAACTTGATGGCTCCCTTCACCTCCGGTGTCCACCATCTGTTTCGGTGGTTACCACCACGACAGGTACCAACCACCTTGCACCCGCAACTCCGAGCAGCAGCCTCAACAATGGAGGTACAGAACATGGTCCATTCAGACTCAATGTCCCCAGCCTCCCTCGGAATGCTGTCGAAGTTCTGCCGGAGGTGGGACCTGAAGACCTGACGGACTGAGGCCTCTGCCAGACGTTGTGACCTAGGGTGTCCTGGTGCCACGTGCACTTATGGACACCCTTATGTTTGAACATGGTGTTCGTTATTGACAAGCTGTGCTTTGCACAAAAGTCCCCACAATTAAGTCTAGGCTAGCAGCATTTAGTTGTGTAGCATCATATTTAATGCTACACAATTTAATTGCCTGCCTTGCCTGGTGGCAAGCGGTGCCACTGGTCACTCTATAACCTCTTTCTGCTTTACTCAGTTATAATAACAAATTCCACAAAAGCCCTTTATCAGTTAAGTCCAAACGTGTTGTTTAGAGAGACTTCATGAAATGACAAATCCGGTCTTTTCTCTTTGGAGAAAGTCACACAAGGACAACAGCCATGCCAATCAGTACTTTGTATGCTGACTTAAGCATGAGAACATCTTCTTTTCTTTATTAACATACAAAAAAAAAAAAAAACCCCAAAAAACATCAGGGCTAAAATTTAGGCTGGTGGGACTGAGTGTGTCACTAAACACACTTTTCATGTTTTATTTTAAGAAATTAAAATATATTTTTCAAAATACAAAATCCCAATTTATCTTCCATTTACCCATGATAGATAGATAGATAGATAGATAGATAGATAGATAGATAGATAGATGGTTCATTAATGGAGAGCTTTATTGAATGTGTTTTTTAATGTTTATTTCATTATTAACATATAATCAGTGCCATCAATCACTGTGACAGCCACCTATTGTCAGCCTGGTTGTCACACTGCACCGCTCTGTGTGTGTGTGTGTGTGTGTGTGTGTGCGCGTATCAGCGGGAGAGGGATAAATAAAGAAAGTGAGAGACTGTGAGTGTGTATTTGACGCAATTTAAACAAGGTGTGTAAAAATCAATAGTCCTCGTCTTAAGGCAAAGGACAGCGAATCCAACGCAAGGAGACAAAGCAAGGGAGCAAAGAAAGGAAGGAAAAGGAGGAAGGAAGAAAGGTAGATGGAAAGAAATGATGGAATAATAAAATTGTCATATTCAATTTACCATACTTGCCTGTAAACCTGTAAATGTTCACGTCATATTTACGACCGCGAAAGAGGAACTTTATAAAGTCTCAAGTATCAGACTTGAATGTACCATGTCAGCAAAAGTCTGTAGTTTAAGATAATTAGATGCTTACATTTATTGTACAATATATTAATTTTAACCCTCACAAATCCAACTCTACGGTAATTTATAGTCATACACTTTGTTTAAATTGCTAATAGCCTTTTTACCAGTTAACAGTTTGCATGCTAGGTAGTGATATTCATTGAAGTTTTTTTGTTTGTTTGTTTGTTTTAAGAATGAAGCTTAAGTTTATTTGTTAATTTTGTCCTGTTAGCAACAGTTGAGTTTTCTGTGTCCTAAACACAGGACCATTTTATATCATTACCCTCCTCACCCTCAGTTTTAGCTGTACGCTAATGTATTTACATTTGGGTTTTTGTTGGTGCAAGTTGCTGTTGCACGAACAAAACCCCAACGAGGACAAGCAATAAAGGCAACATCATTTTACGCTACTTTACTGAACAAGGACAAATGAAGAAAAGTAATGCGCAATAAGACTTCGGTGACCTTCTCCAGATCTTGGGCACAGCATTGAAAATGAGCTAGCTGTGTTTCTAAACATACAGTACATCTCATCCATATGACTACAAATGAGCAGATATGGTTTGTTTTTGTCTGTAACTAATCCCGACGTGACTAATCCATTAGCTTAATGTCATTTTAGGCTAGAAAGGTGTTGTTTATGAATTCATTATCATATATCATTTTTTTATCTAGCAGTAGCTAGCCTTTGAGTAAACATCAACTGTGTTTTTGCTAATTGTACAGACAGTTAATGTCCTGTGTTATTTCAGGTAGTCCAGGAGAGACCAAAACAAGATTATACCTTAGCCATAGCTTCGTTACATTAATCTCAGCTCTGCATTAACAAGGAGTATTTAATTAATATCCTCAGATGTATGCCTTAAAATATTGCTAAAAAAAAATCAAAAATATAATAAAAATTGTCAGATACATTTGCTGCTGTACAGACTTAATGGTTCATGTAATTTAGAGATTGGTAGTCAGACTTCTTTTTTTTTCTTTTATATTTTAGAGAAATATTCAAGCTTTCACCCTTCTTCCATACTCTTTGCTAAGATAAGCTAACTGCCTGCTCGATCTATAGTTAAATGTTTCAACCTCCAAGCAGTAAGCCTAAGCATGGTTTTCAAAATGTTGACATTTAAATCTGAATGCTAATATTTAAATGCGTAAGGTTAGTATGACTTGCATTTAGCTTCCAAACAGTTAAAACAAGTGCAGGTAAAATGATGGGAGGCTTAATCACATCTAATCAGATAAAGAGGCTTTCTATGCCCTTGAATGATGGAGGAATCTCCAAAAATATTTTATATTTTACAGAAATATTTGTTTTCTGTCTAATTTGTAGGGTCTTTACCCTAAAATATAAAGGGCCTTGAGGCAACTGTTGTTGTGATTTGGCGCTATATAAATAAAATTGAATTGAATTAATGTGTTAATTTTAACTTTTTTTTTTTTTTAACAGCCGTATAAGCAGGATATCAGTAGGCATCAGTTCACCATTATTATTAAACACTTATGGTCTCCAGAGGATTAATCTTACTGATTTTGTCAGTACCAAAACAGTGCCAAAATATTAACACGGATATTTTTGTAATGTCAACTAACAAACAGATTTTCAGGAAATTTCACTTTCATGTTGAGCTCACAAGCAAATACATGCTAAACAGTGTTTCTCAAATCAAGGGTGTTTTTACACCTGCGCTGTTTACTTCATTTAAATCGAATTCTGGTTCGTTTTTCCCCTTGGTGCGGTTCATTTGTGCAGATGTGAACACAATAATCGCACTCAGGTGTGGACCAAAACAACAGCATTGAGATATTTTGGTTCCAAACAAACTCCAGAGCGGTTCGTTTATGGTGAGAACGTGATCTGACCCAACTACCAGGTGTACGATGCAAGTTTGAGCGAAACACCTTTCCATAGCCAGGTACGCTTTGTGTTCTGGGATGCCTCAGAGTACCATAGATGTGCAGAGTACAGTTTTGCCTGAAATATTTCCCAGATAAATACGAATGTTGTGTAAATTCTCCATGTTATCCACTTGTCCAGAACACAGCACCTTCTTCGTGTATTTACTTTTGTTGCTCCCGCCCCGGACACATTTGGCCAATAACCAGACTGAACGTTCTCACGTGGTTTATAGTGACACATTTTGGTTGGAGTTCGCTTTGAGTTTTCTCTGTGTGAATATTTAAATAAAAAGTTTACAAACTCATCCACTAATTCAGACCAGAGTAAACAAACTATAGGTGTGAAAATGCCCGAAGATGGTCAAAATGCTAAACGTCACGTTACTGGTTACTACATTACCTGTGTGGACATCCCATTACAGAGTCTGGACTGTGGTAGATTTTTAACTGTGTTTTTACTTTGATATTAGAACTTGCCTACAATAACTTTCTTTTTATTTCTCTGTGTTTTTAAGGCCATGGTATAAACTCTCTATAAACGTGGTCTTACACTACTTGCGTCCCTGTAATAGCTCACTGTGATTTCAGGTAGAAAGAAACCTTGTCAGAGCTCACAACTGGATTGTTGCCGGTTCAAAACCCAGCTGGGAAACACTTAATCAGTTCTGAAATGTGACAGAAAAAAAAAAATATTTGATGTAAAAACTGTTTGTAGAAATTACTTCTGCAATACCCTTGAGCACAACACTTAGCATTAACTGCAGCAATCGAGTGTACCGGTAACAGAGTCAATCGTTCACCGGTTAAGAAGTGAACATTAAACAGAACAAAATCTGAGAGAAAAAACACCTTCAATCGAATAAATCAAAACCAAAGCTGGTTTGTTCGGAGCCGGGTGTTACTCTGGGTCCCCAGGAGGCGCTGCAGATTTCATTTCCTAAAAGAATAAATAATTAAATTAATAAAAAAAAATCAACAGGGGAGGCTTTGAAATGGCACAGGAAGAATGAAAAGCATTTGGACGAGGGCTCTGGTTTTAAATGTGAAACTTTATTGATCCGGGTGCCAAACAGAATTACGGAAACGAACCCGGAGCTTTGAAGAGAAGTTTCACTGTCGTTATCGTAAGCCCCTATAATCCATCATATCTGGGAATCAAATTAACATATATTTACATGGACACACTCACACACTTTAAATGCAAGCTCACACATAATTTCTCTGTCTCTCTCTCTCACACACACACACACACACACACACACACACACACACTAACAGAGGCCAAATCATTAGTTGTAGGTTAATTAGTGTTATAATTAATAACCCAGCAGACATGCATATATGTGTGTGTGTGTGTGGTGGGTGTATATGTGTAAAGAGAGGTCGGGAGTTAAATCATATTAATTTCAACATTGATTAAGCAATAAAAAAGACTTTTAACTAGCAGGGGTGTATATCACTTCACCACACAGGCATCGCAATTTAAATCTATGTATTAATTAAAATGTGTGTGTGTGTGTGTGTGTTTTGCCAAGCTTGTCGCAGAGGTTTCTAGAGCGAGAAAGGGATCAACACTCTTTAAGAGAGATAAAGAGAGAGGGGGGGGAGAGATTTGAAGGGGGAGTGATAGCAAAACATGGATCTAATTCAGAGAAAAGGAGCCGAAACAGAGACGAATAAGTAGAAGAAGAAGAGGGGAGTGGGATCGAGGGAACGTGTGAGAGGTATAGATAAAATGGCAAAAGACAGAGGGGGGGACTGGAATGAGGACGGGGAGAGGCTGACTGCTGTGTGATTGGATAAGCGCCAGTGACTCTTTGAAATTGCGATCGCTTAAGATATGCATTTCAACGTATAGCTTAACTTTTCTCATATAGATAACAGCTTCGTTAGCCCAAAAACTTTGCCCGTTGCCAACTTGAAAGCCGTCGCGCGAGGCGTTTCTGCTTTAATTTACCCAGTCAGGATTTGGTGATTGATCTGCTTTGAAGGGATTTTAAGCTGTCAAATGTAAACGAGGCTAGAAGAAGTGACGTTTTTATGGTTACAAAACTTGGATGGGTTCACGTAGCAGCGACTCTGGTTTCTTCGAGTGCTGCTCAGGACGCAACAAAGGTGGAAAATAATTGAGTTCTAACAGCACTGTTGAAGAGCTGCGCTGAGTTATTGGCTGTGTTAGGCTGCCAAGGCTTTCCCAAGACCCTGCAAGGCCTCACTGAAGGTGAGCTCCATAAAACAAAGCAGGCTGGAAGGTTAAACCTGCTGCAGGTGAGATTTTAAGGTAAAAAATGTGGCTCGTCTTATCGGCTGGAATCACAAAGGAAGCGTGCAGCTGAAAAGATCATCTCATCCAGCCTAACAAAGAGTCTTTGATCTTAAACTGACACTTGTTTATTCATATTACAGCAGGAGTGTTTATATATACACACTTCCAGGGAGTGTTAGAATGGATTTCAAAGGTGACATGAAATATCTGGAAATATACAGTACACTTAAAACAAAACCAAATTGATATTAAGGCTGAAAGGGACAGTTTACCCCAAAGTCATATGGCATGTTGCATATTTTTGGGAGTTTGATTTTTAGTTATTTTTCATTTCCTGTTTTATTTTTAGAGTATTCAAACCTTGTGTGTGTTTGCTGTTTTTGCCCAATCACCCTTACACACACACACACACATATACATTACTCAGAGATTTTGGTCCATACTGACATGATAGCGTCACACAGTTGTCGCAGATTTGTTGGCTACACATCCATGATGTGAGTCTCCCGTTCCACCACATCCCAAAGGTGCTCTATTGTCATGTTCTCATTGTCTCGTTGTCATGTTCAAGAAACCAGTTTGAGATGATTTGAGCTTTATGACATGGTGCGTTATCCTGATGGAAGCAGCCATCAGAAGATGTGGTCATAAAGGGATGGATATGGTCAGCAACAATACTCAGGTAGACTGTGGTGTTTATGATGATGCTCAGTTGGTACAAAGGGGTCCAAAGTGTGCCAAGAAAATATCCCCCACACCATTACACCACCACCAGCCTGAAATGTTGATACAAGGCAGAATGGATCCATGCTTTCATGTTGTTTACACCAAATATCAAAGAATGTCACAGTAGCAATTGAGACTCATCAGACCAGAAAACATTTCTGCAATCTTCAACTGTCCAATTTTGGTGACCCCGTGTGAATTGCAGCCTCAGTGTCCTGTTCTTAGCTGACAGGAGTGACACCCGGTGTGATCCCTGTCGGCTTCAAGGTTCGACATGTTGTTCAGAGATGCTCTTCTGCATACCTTGGTTGTAACAAATGGTTATTTGAGTTACTGTTGCCTTCCTATCAGCTTGAAGCAGTCTGTCCATTCTCCTCTGACCTCTGACATCAACAAGGCATTTTCACCCAGAGAACTGCTGCTCACTGGATATTTTCTCTTTTTCAGACCATTCTCTGTAAACCCTAGAGATAACTGTTAGAAAATCCCAGTAGATCAGCAGTTTCTGAAATACTCCGACCAGGCTGTCTGGCACCAACAACCATGCCATGTCATTAGCTGATTAGTTATTTATGTTTACGAGCAGTTGAAGAGGTGCACCTAACAAAGTGGCCGGTGAGCATGTAGTCAGTCCAACATTACTGCTCAGCCGAGGACAGACGCCATTAATGTTTACATCCTGTCACACTGTCACAGTCTCTTATCATGGGCAGATGGACACTTTATATTGTTCAATGATACGGTTGGTGGTATTTGTTTGGCACTATGAGCACTGCAAGGTGAGTGCCATTTAGTTTCATTATATTCAAGAAAAGGCAGGCATCTCTACAGCTGACGTCATAAAACCTGGTCAATTTATACCAAAATAATCTACATAGATAACTAGTACTACAGATCAGAGGAGAAATATGTCAGTTTGATTTTGGGGTGAACTGTCCTTTCAAAGTAAAAGTACAGAAATGTATTTGAAAGTCATACTGTAGATACACCACTAAAGTCAGTTGGTATTGTAGTAAAAGCTCTTTTTGGTGACAGAACTTATTAAGCGACCCTGACTTTTACAGATTGTTGGGAAGATTTAGATTCTTCCCTGTGACTCCCAACAATTTGAATATATTGTTACGTGCAGTTTAGGGGGTGAGTCCAGTAAGGACAGGGGTTGCAGTACAGACAGCAGTATAATTGCTACTATCAGCTGCTATCTTCCTCTTTTATTCTTATTATATTTTGATAATTTATTCAGCACTGTTGAGATCAAGTTCAAGTCCTGTTTTTTAGTTTGGTAATTTTGTCTCAGTTTGATCATTTTAGGCTTCAGCGACCCTGTACCAACATCCCCGTTGCTAGGGACAATTCCTGACCTGTTGACAATACAGTGCTTAACAAATTTATCAGATCACCTGTCATAAAAACGAGAAAGACCATCCAGCATCACAAAGAGCTTTAACGTTGACTCTTTCCTTTTCAGTGAGTTCTCGGCGTTTTACCATTTTGAACAGGAGTGAGGAATTTCAAACTGAATTCACAGTAAATCCGAAAATTCATGGATAACAACAATAATTATATTTTAGCATTAAAAATATCATTTTGATTAAAGAGCTTGCACATATTGCTGGATTAACCATTACAGAAACGTAAAAAAATCCTGGAAAATATCTGTTTTCAGGGGTAGAAAAACGCTGCTCAAGTCCAGCATGGTCGCCTCACAGAGAGAGGGGTCCTGGTGTCAAACCTGGGCAGGGCCCTTCTGTGTGGAGTCTGCATGCTCTCCCTAGAGCGCTGTTTGCCCCCACCATTAAAAACATGCCAGTCTTGGCCCACTACACTGTTAAAATGTGAAGATTCCCATTTCCTGCTTATGTAAAGTTGTTTTTTTTTGTTTTTTGGTGAAGGGCCAAAACACAGAAAAATAAGCCGCTTTTATGAGTTTAACCAACAAACTGCAGGAGCACATTCAAGGCAAGCCAGACGCAAAGTCAGGTTTAAAGACCCACAAACACTTGCAGATCTCTCACTTTCACACACACACACACACACACAAACAGTCACCGTAGGGTGTTGGAGGGAGAAATGATGAGAAGATCAATCATCAGCTGTCAACAGTGGCTAATAGAGTATGAGAACAACATATTAACTATACTGGTTAGATTAACACTTAAACACACACACACATACTCACACACATATTAAAATATGAAAACCAATTCACTGTTGACTATTGATTAGTTTCATAGATGATTAGTCAAAAATTAAGTGACAGATACAATTTTTCTGCATAAACACACAGAGAAACACACTAAAATCACACAGATCAGGCCACATGCAGACTGACAGATGCACACAGGAGTCCAAAGATATAAATAAAAATGCACTGACCCAAATGCAACCTACAAATCAAACCTGTTTGTACTACTGGTGATTGTCTCTGTATTGTCTTGGTTTGTGTGGTAAACAGATTGAGCTCCATGGAGAGGAACTGGCACCATGGCAGAGTTTCCTCCTGAAACCTGCCAGAAAGCAGCAGAAACATTTGATTTCTGAGGGGTTTTCTCTTTCGCACACGCTCACAGGGGTTGACTGAAAGCTGGAATTTCACCTGGGCGTTAACGGAAGAATGTGAACTCTCTTTAACGCTCCGACTGGTCTGAGCTGAACAAAGGCAGCACAGAGGGAGGTCAAACGAGTAGTTTGCTTATTCTGCACTCACATGAAAGTCAATCCAATAGTCAGGAATGCTGAAGTAAGAAACAAAACCTTGAAATTAAATTACTAAAAGGCACATATAAACAAGTTACTCTTAGGTTTGTACAGTAAATATAAAGCTACAGCCAGCAGCCTTTCAGCGTTCCACCTACCAACCCCTCTAGTCATCATTGGTTTAACATAATAGACAAAATCTATTTCAAATGTGGAGCTGATGTGCTTTAACTGATAATCCTGGTCCTGTTTCAGACTTTTGTTTCAGCTCTAGGTTAAATTTTAAAAAGTTGGGCAACTTAATTTTTTTCAAACAGCAGGAAAAAGAGCTTTTGTGGGAACTATTTTCAGCGGCAGATTAATACACATTTGGTGTTCTAATGAGTATTCACACCAGTGGGAGAGTTTATGTGGGACACACAGACATTGCTGTGTGTGTGTGTTCATGTTAAGGAAGGAAAATAACCATAGGCTGTATATAAAAGATGGACGTAGCCACTGTGATGTCACCCACTGGTTTGTGGATTACCAGTTTAAAGCCTTGAATTTCAGCTGTCACCATCTTGGTTTTTGGTGCCATAAGTGACCACATTTGGACAAGACGCTGGAGTGCTAAGTGGTCAGCTAATGTTTGTTAGCCTGCTTAGCAAGCTGCATTCGTAGACTATATGGGTGCAATGCAAGGACACAAATACCTGCTAAGTAACATACTAATAAAATACTAGGATATCACTCAATAAAGCTGAAGCACAAAGTTCTTGGACAGGGTATTAGGAAAATTAACTATGCAGCAAGCCATGTTATATGTGAGATTATTACATTAAATTGCTCCAAAAGGCACCAACAGCACAAGCATGGCTGCAAACTCCAGTTCAGTGACTGAGATTAACTGAGGTAAAGCCTAGAAGAGAGTTACTAGCTACAGCTGCTTTCAGCATCCACCTGTCAGTCAAAGTGCCCATAATAATGCAAACTTACAATTTAAATGGGTCATTAAAAACAAAAAAAACACAAAAAAAAACAGATCAACCCCTGTATAGTTATCATGAAGGGGGAAATTAGTTATAGAAACTGCTGTAAAGTTGGACATTTGACTGTGTGACTGTGTGAGATTTGACTCACTTTTGGAGACAGCCTCAAGTGGCCACTAGAGGAACTGCAGTTTTTGGCACTTCTGTGTTGGCCTACGAGTTTGCCATTTGTATGCTACTCAGTGCAATAGTGTTGCTCACTGATTTGTTTAAAATTGTTCTTTAGACAGCAGTGGAGCTGAGACTGTATATCATACCATATATTAGGATTTATATATGCAGCATTTCATTGATTTGGAGCTTTTTTTTTTTTGTTAGATTTCACACAGGTGCTGATTCTGTGGGTGCTTCAGGGGTCCGGGCACCCACATAAATCTGCACCTATGGGATTTGGTATCAGTAAGAAAATATAGACTAGCACCAGATGTGATAGGAATATGAAGCAGCATCTAGTGGCCGTTTGTGGTACCACATCCTTACACTGGGTTCAGCTCATTGTTGTAGCTGCAAATATGTTCTAATGCCATGGCTCTACCTGAAATAGTATTCCTAATTACTTAAATAACTCCAATAAATGTTTCAGAACATTTAAAGTCTTAAGTATTTCTCACATGTACGTGTATCTCTGTGAAATACGGTGTATGTAATGGGATTCATGGAAAAATCACATTAAACTGAAAATACTATTGACTCTTAAACAGGAAACTACAGCAGCACTCCTTTCTTTGACCTCCTTAATGATCCATTACACCAGTGCATGTGTGTATGTGTGTGCGTGTGTGTCTGTGTGCGCGCTGACCTTTCCCCAGTGTTATCCAGTCTGAGCCATCACAGGAGGTATTAATGGACTAATCACATTAAACAGAGAATCATTAATCATCTCCCCTCAGCGCTGTCACTGCCACGCAACGCCTAATCAACTCTATTGTTTACACACACACACACTCGCACCCAGGCTGGCATTAGCCTGGCACATACACTGATACACACACACATGCACACACACACACACACACACACACACAGGGAATGAGTGTGTGCAACTGTGCATTTAAAATACACACACATGGGTGCACTGGGTAATTTTGCATCCAAACACACACATGAAAATGTCTTAAAACAAGCAAAAAATACACTTTTTGTTCATGATCGCTATCATGATATTTTCCATCTCATTTTTACTATTTTCCTCACATTTCTGCCCTCATTTTTCTCCTCTTTGTCCCTTTTTCCATGTTTTCTTGATCTCTCTTTCTTAATTTATCCTGTCTTGCATCTTTTACATTTACTGTCCATCTTTGCTCTCCAACCCTCCCTCTCTCCCCTCCATCCCGACTCTCCATCTTTCAGCCTCTTCGCTCTGTTTTGCTGGTTCAGCAGCGGCGTCATTAAGATGCAGAGTAAAAGGCAAAGACACACACGCACTTTGCATCTTTAATAATCCCACACGCAGCTGAAAGTGACACGATGCTGAACGAAGCTAAATACCTAAAAGTTCATCCTAATCCGTTTGGAAAAATGTATTCCTGATGGTGATTTTAATCAGGTTTCCAGCCGTGTTACTGATCAGCTGTCATATTGCTGTTAGTTTCCTGTTGTTTTCTTAACAAATTACCAAAGATGTTTTATGAATATGGCCAAATTTGATTATGCTTGAGTGGCTTCACTGTTGTTTCTCTCAAGTTAATCCACATTTTCTGTATGTTGTTCTGCTCAGAAAGTAAGACACAGATCCCTTGATTTGACTGCAAATGTGGATATGTGGTGGACACAAGTTTTAATGTAAAGTGACGTTTTTTTTCAAACTGATCATATTACATCAAATTCTTCAGTTGTTCTGTCCCAATCAAAACAGCAGGATTTCCTGCTTTTTCACACTTTCTCTGGACAGCGCCCTCTTCCTGTGTGTCACTGTAATCAATCCAGCAGATTTCCCTCCAAATCTGAGCAGCAAGGCCATTATTTGCTTTCCTTAATTGAGGCAATGTCAGTAAATTAATGTCTTAATGATTTAGTGGCACTAAAATACCACACAGGGCAGCTTTAAAACATAAAGCTGAGCACAGAGGATGAAGGACGAACCCAGACGTGACATATGATGAATGTAAAAGAGACAGATGGACAATTTAAAGCTATTTTTTCCTAAAAGAAGAAGGAATGTTTTTTTATTTTCTTTAAAGAGCTGCCAGTTAACACGTCGCAGATATTCCACAACCCCATGCTCTTTTTTTGTTTTTCCTCTGCTCATCCAATCTAACCATCAAAGTCCTGGAAAGTGTGTGTAAGTGATTAGACATGGATAGTGGGAGGAAGGAAAGATCAGGGGAATTCCTGCGCCGCAAGTGCGAGGTGGTTGCACCTACTGACACAAATAAAAATATATAAAGACTGAGGGAACAAGGGGGTAATCTAGAAGGAAAAAAGAAGGCAAGAGGCTGAGGTCTGAACTAAAGATAAAAAAAAAAAAAGTGCAAGATTTTATGAGTCTGAAAATAGAAATGATAAAAGCTAACAATCCAAAGTCTGAGAAAAGACAGATGGCACAGCCAAAGAAAGCCAAGCATAAACACAAGGAAAGCAAGGTATGGAACTGAAGAAAGGAAAAACAATAAGTCTTACAAACTGATCCTGAATGAGTTTTAATGGGGTTTTAATACGTTGCTGTGCAGAGGAGTGTCAGAGTTAAATAGAGGGGGGAAAGACTGCTATTGTTTTTGAAATATGTTCCATTTGAAATTTTACTTGTAAAGAAAAATGCATCATTTATGTGCATAACTACAGAAGCTAATTGAAAAGGGAACCTCCCACATATTATGCACTTAAAGGAACAGTACACCTCAAAATCAAATTTACGTATTTCACTTGCAGCTTGTAGTGCTGTTTATCCATCTCCATTGTTTTGGTGTGAGTTGCCAGGTTTTGAAATATCAGATGAGAGGTGTCTACCTTCTCCTGAATCTAATGGAACTCGGCAGTAATGTCTCTTTCCAGGAATCATCACTGGGTTACTGACTGTCTTGGTTGCTGACACAGTGTTTTTATATACTACAATATTAAACAATAATATTAGACTATTATGGGTTATGGTTACTTACTAAGGTTTCAGACATACTGTCTCACATGTCTGTTTACCGTAAACAGAATGCTGTTAAGAAATTTTGCTGCAGCCAGTGTAAAAATGCAAAAACATCAACTACCACAGTGAAAAAAAAAAAACCCGCCCTGTTTCTCCGGCAACTTATCCAGCTACCTAATTAATTACCTGAACAAGACGTTGATGAAGCTGTCAATGTCTCGCTTAAAGTTTCATAATCATCATCCATGAGTTCAACTTCTATGCCAGCAACAGGTGTGCTAAAGTTAGCTGTAGGTCCTTTGGTGAATTTGGTTTTCTTCAAAAGAAAGAAAGCTTTCACAGGACCCTGTGAAAAACCGAGCACACCCCATGATTCAGGAGCTTGTAGAACCACCTTTAGCAGCAAAAACTTGAAGTAATCATTTTTTGAACCTCTCTTCTTCACAACGTTGCTTTAGTTCTCTGAGGTTTGACGACATCTGTTTGTGTACAGCTCTCTGACTGGGCCATTGCAGCACCTTGATTCTTTTCTTTTTTAGCCATTCCGTTGTAGTTTTGCTGCTGTGCTTGGGATCATTGTCCTGTTGCATGACCCAGTTTTGGCCAAGCACACCAAAACAATAGTACCACAAGCCCGAAGAAAGATGTGTACATTTGATTCTGTCATTCAAAAGGTAATACAACTCCGGAAAAAATTAAGAGACCACTGCAAAATTATCAGTTTCTCTGATTTTGCTATTTATAGGTATATGTTTGAGTAAAATGAACATTTTTGTTTCATTCTATAAACTA
>VUQI01033452.1:4448-24150 GCA_015106735.1 Paratilapia polleni | reverse complement strand
CAAGTCCACCTCTGAATGACTCAAAAAAGCTAAATGAAGGTTTTGGAGTGGTCTAGTCAAAGTCTGGATATAAATCTGATTGAAATGCTTTGGCATGACCTTAAACAGACCGTTCATGCTCGAAAACCCTCCAGTGTGGCTGAATTAAAACAATTCTGCAAAGAAGTGTGGGCCAAAATTCCTCCACAGTGATGTGAAAGACTCATTGCCAGTTATCACAAATGCTTGATTGCAGTTGTTGCTGCCAAGGGTAGCACAACCAGTTATTAGGTTTAGGGGGCAATTATTTTTTCACAGAGGGCCAGGTAGGTTTGGATATCTTTTTTCCCTTAATAAATGAAATCATCATTTAAAAACTGCATTTTGTATTTACTCAGGTTATCTTTGACTAATATTAAAATTTGTTTGATGATCTGAAACATTAAAGTGTGACAAATATGCAAAACACTCAAGAGATATAAAATTAGACAATATCTTTTATATCATTTATATTGCTGGTTTGAGGGAACAAGTTAAGAAAGAAATCACTTTTTTGCTTTTTCAATCACCTGACTGTTGATAAAGCCAGTGAATTTAAACCCACAGAAAATGGGAGTTGGTGGTTAGATTGTGTGACTTTTTAATTAGCTTGAATCTGCACTAACCTATAAAACACCAGTGTCGCAAACTATCTAAGCAATCTAGGCATCTGTAGATTAAGAACTCATGTTTTGCAAAGTAAAATGACTGTTTGTTTTTTGTTAATGGAGTCTGGTGGAGTGGAGTGCACTCAAACTGTATACGCTGTATTTGGCTTTAGTTTCGATGAAGTAACATGGCAGTTATGAGAGAGCCTCATATAACTGCACTTCACAGAAAATGAACTGTCCTAAATTGAGTGAAAACAGTTTACCCAGTAAATTGTTATTTTTTTATACATGCATTTTTTAATGATTTGTTTGCCAAGCTGTGTAAAAATACTGATTTTTGGTTCATAGCACCCATGTTATTTTCAAAGTTTGTTTGGATCACTACATAACATGGGAATAAGGTCAGCTTTCAGATAACTAGTCACTTCAGTCACTTCACCTCACCTCCTGTCACATCATTTCTACTCCACTTGAATATGCTTTAAAGATTACAGCAGGCTGCAGAAATGCATACACTCTGCACCTGTGTGAGGGGAAGTAATCAAGTCCATATTTGGCAGCAATATGTGACCCGACTGTATCTGGAAGCTCGCTGTTTGCATGGTATGGTGTAGCCCCTTGAACAGGCACATGCTTGCCTTAGGCTTTGGCTAGTTGTGGGCTGGTTTTGAACCAGTCTCTTATTCCCTCCCTTCTTTTCCTTCCCTTTGTGAAAGCACGATAAGGTCACCACTCTATGAATGCCCTCAGGTAAGAATAACTGTAGATTTTTTTGGTTTGACATATCATACATAGATGGGATCTATTGAAGTGGTTGTATTAAATTCCCTGGCCTCTGTTTATTTTTGATTTATATCTGGCTGTTTGTGTGTCTCCATTCTGCCCTGGAAATAAATGTTTCCTGTTGCTCGTCTGAAGAGCTTGTGGAGCAGAGTCCAAGTTTACTTTGGAATACTTGTAATGACTACTGTCATTTTTCAAGTCATATATATCAACTTTGGGGTGAAAATATTCTTTAGTATCCTGCTGGTTCACAAAGTTCACTTGTTTCAGACCAGGTTGGTGCACCAGCTCAAAAAAATCCCAATCACGTGTATTTTAACACGCCTTTGCTTGGCTTAAGCTGTAATACACGGAAACCTGTGGACTTCTTGTGCTAAAGTGGCTGGTGGTGGCGGGGGGAGGACGATCAATGCTGGCACCCTAGACTCTAGTCTGGCTTGCACTAATTGAGAGCCCTGATATTGTCTTGCAGATGAAAGCCCTCTTTGTACCACTTATTTCTCTTCATCTGCTGTATCCCCCCCAGGCCTCTGATATAGCCATAGGCATAATGTCATTCCCTTCCAGCCACTGTCTCTGTTCATTACAGGGGATTAAAGTGTCAGTTGAAGGTGAAGTATAAGATAGCCAACATTATTCACTGAGGGGTGTTTGAAGGTGTTGTGTCTACTAAGCTCAAAGTTTATGTCCTTCCAGGAGGATGCCAAGGTTTTTGGGTTTAAGAATGGATGTTATTCTCAGCATGGGGCTGCTAAGTTGTGGCTCAAATCATAATCACAAATTTTCTTTTTGGTCAATACTGTAATATTTCACATGGTTATTCATTAATTTGAAGCATTATGCATTTATTGAACTTAAAAAAAGTCTTCAGAGTGGATCTTGAACCTTAAGTATATTTTAAATGAAAAGAAAAGAAATAAATGGGGGAAAAAAAAGGTGGAGGTACTAGGGGAAATGGGGTCATTCGGTGAGTTGGGCCCAAACTAGCAGTTGTTTTTGACCATGAAGTTAGTCTTGCATGGACAACTGGTGGTCTCTGTCGGTCCCCACCCTCCACCATAGGGTATCTGTGGTGACAGATGGGGGGGCAAAGAGAGGCCTTAGTAGCAGCAGACTTGTGCACTTGAGAGACCTGCATGGTAGCCAGAGGAAGAGTGATGGAAAGCTCAAACTGACAGCAAACATTTTGGTTGCGCTCTGCCGAAACTGACTGAGATGAAAGACCCTAGGCAATCTTGAGATGAAGGCAGTTGCCAGCAAACGCTAATGATCCTTCTACAGGTTCAGCTATGGAAGCCCTGTTACAGCTTTTATTTCCTAAGTAGAGGTCTTATTGACCAAAGGGTCTCTTCCCATCATCTTGGCTCAAGCTAAACTCTGTGTTGAATGAGTTTAGGCTTTTATGGAAGAATGAAAGCGAATTGCTATAAAGGAAAGGGTGTCCTTGATTTATTACACAAGACAAATTGAGAGCTTCATAGTGAAAATTATTGCTAAAAAAAAGAATCAGTTTATCCCAATTATCTTGTTTTTCATTGGAAGCCAAAATTTTAATTGAAATAAAAATCTGATTAATTGCCCAGCCCTAATCTCAGCTATGAGCTTCTTTCAAATATAATGAGCTCCAGTTAAACCAAGTCAGTGATTTGTTTACTTATTTTATTTATATATTGGGCAGTGAGGAGTAAATTCCTTCTCATTTGTTTTAGATTTTTTCTCCTGACGGAATTTGCAAATGTCAAGGTTTTGGGGCCATGATTTCCTCCCATGTAAAAAGGAAGCTTTGTGACAAAAAGCAAGTGTTTTACCCTCCTTCATAGCTGGATTTACTCTCAAAGTGTTGATCTGCATTGACATGTTCTTGAAAAGCTGTGCAAAGCTGAAACTCAACACTTGAGTTAGGCCTAGCAGGTTCAAAGAACCAGAAAAGAACAAAGAGACAGCACTGGCCAACAGAATGATCTAACAATCCACTCCTTACACAACTGAGCTAGTGCAGAAACAAGAACTGTGTGCACATTCTTTCCACATGAAGCCCACGTCCTCTGCAGAGGATGTTATTTACTTATGCATTCAGTAAGGACAACAGGAATGGGAGAAAATTCATCCTTGGCGTATGCTGAACGCTGAAAGGTTGTACACATGCATCTGCACCTTTGCCAGCATTTTTAGCTGCTCAGTAAATCACAGACTTGTGTAGGCAGGTAGAAATTGTGCATTCATGGTGAATGTGAGGTTACAGTATTAAGGACCATGTAAAAATACCATTTAGGTGAGGCAGTTTTTAAAATGGAATGATACAGTTAAAGCCACAAAAGGGGAAAAAATATTGAAGCTCAAAGAAAATCTTTCTGTGTAGTTCAAAGTTTCAAAGGTTGTGGTCAAATCCAAACAAGATTTTTAACACATTGCAGGTAGAAAAGACCAAAGTTTGTTGCACTGAATAGGTTCTAATCTGGGAATACTCACAATAATTAAAAGGGGAGAAAATTAGAGGAGGTTTTAATAACAGACAGTAGTCCCAAAATGACACCTCATAATCTTGGCTACATATAAGACATCATACAACTTCCCTGACATACTGTAGTCTAAAGTTTTAGCCATGAACCAGACATAGTTAGGTTAATACTGTAGAAATGTCAGCTTCAAGCACTTCAGAACTGCTACCGATGACTGTTCCTGATCTCTCAGGCCAAACCTTTTCAGGTCTTAACTAAACACTAGACAAGATTAAAATCGAGCATGCAAACACTTTCTGCTTTTCTCTTATTTAAGAGCATAACATTTGGATATTGTGTGAGGAATCATTTCCTAGACACATGCCTGGACATATTCTTCTTAGTACATAGCCAATGATCCAGACTTCTTTGTTAGATATTTGATCTTCTGTCAGGGTGATGAAAAGTAACCTACTCTAAACCTGTGAGATGTCAGTGTTTGTTGAGCAGATGTTAAGTTTTTAAAACATTGTTGTCGTGCAGCATATGTTATTGTTGTGGTTTAATTGTGTAATGTAGAAAGAGAAAAGCCTTGAATTTTGTGTTTTGAAGCATTGCATCAAAGTTGTTAGATGGTCGGTCAGTAAGTTGTCCTGTGTGACTGGCAGGAGAATCTTAAGAATGCTGATAGCCTGGGAAATTTGTCAGTGGACAGTCGGCACGCTAGAGAGGTGGGCCTCTATTTTATTAGATATGAGCATGTCTTGGAATGTGACCATAATGTACCTTTTGACTCATAGAGCCTCATGTCCTTTGAGTTCCTTAGTGTTAGACAGCTTTTGTTAAAAAAATAAAAAAATTGTAATTTGTATTTTTTTTCTTTTTGCCATATTTTTAAAAAGTTTTCTTATTGCTTTTAAAAATTGCCAATTCTTGCCTATGCTCTCTGATTCATATAGTAAGATGAGCATTTTTAACTAAAATTTATTGTTCTCACGGCTTTTGGTACACTTGCCTGTTGTCCTTTGGCTCTTTAGCAAAAAAACAGTTTAAGAAAAATCAGATGCATTGACTCGTTCAGCGCTTTCTACAGTTTAAAGCTATCAGGCAAATTAAACTCAGTCTTGTACTATATACTGTAGTTAAAGTGAACTCCACTCTGCCCACTGTTAAATTACACTCAAGGTCATGTATTGACATCACATCAGTGAGTCGGTGGTTGTGGTTTCTAATTTCCATCCATCATCGGGGAGCAAATGATTCATTCAATCAATTTTAGAAACATCTAATCAGTGTCAGAGATTGGGTGCTCCCAAATGTTTGTAGAATATCTGATCAACTCCCAAACGTTCTCTGTCTGAATGTGCCTCTAAATGTGTTCATTTATAATAATTAATTAGAATAATAATGCATAATTACCATAATGCAATAATTATAGCTGTATTATTGGTTTTACTAAAAACCCAAGGCTTTCTGAACAGAATCAAACTGGAATTGTTCACTTCTCCCTTGTTGGTATGTTCTTGGCGGTTTTCTGTTTTGAGCAAACAGGGCTATGAAGCTGCTATGAAAATGGGTCAAGAGTGGAGATTAGAGAGCTAAGCACACAATGTGTGAACCCTATGGTCTGTGGTTTAGACCCATGATGTTTAGGGATTTGTCTTATAGCAGCGGTCTCTGGTTACACTGTGTGCAAATTCTTTTCTTTCTACAATTCACTTGTTGTTAGAAAAGCTGTGCTTTGTTCTTGGTTTCACCTCCAAGGAGTGTTGTTTTAGTCTATGAAATCTGGCATGCCTTTACGAGCTCACTCTCAGGTATATCACATATGCAGTCAGAGAAGAATCTGTTTCTAAAAGGAGCCTGACAGTTCAAGCTATGCGATGGAAGCAGTGCATCACCTTAGGTGTAACCTTGAGGCAAAAAGTTTAGGTGTTAAAATTTGAATAGTTGAATACATCATATATGACCTATTGGTTTAACACATTTTATTTGTCCAAGTTTGGAAAGGATGTTTCAGGCATATTGGTAATCTTGACCAACAGGTAAAATTTTATTGTTTGAGATTCAGTTTTTTTTTTTTTTAGATCTAAAAATGTGTGATTTATGCAAAAGTTGCCACAAATGTTTAAATAATACATTGTACCCCACTGGATTAAGAACAGATGTCAGATTTAAAGCCATGTAACAAGCTTGTTGGTTGCTTATTACATCTCCTATCAATATTATTCAATGTCATCATGGAAGAAACTAAGCCTCAGACCTCTTGTGATCTCTTGTAAGCACTGCTTGTTAAACCTCACAAGGGTGTTATCTGATTTATTTCTAACACCTGATATTTGGTTGATCTAGATCAGATCCCCATATTTCAAAACTTGCACAAGAAAAAGAACAATCAAAGCCAGTTCTTGTTGCAGTGTAAATTTAGAGACGCACATCCCAGCTCAGTATACAGGCTTCAACTAGTTCACAAAACCACTAAAAGATGTACATTCTGAAGTAACCTGCTCTTTTTGTTCTGCCCCCAGCTACAAGATGATTGAACATTATACAGTTATTGTAATGATGATTGTTTTTATTGTGTGTAAATGCTGTTTTACTGACATGGCTCAAACATGATAATTTACTTTATGTTTGAGAGTAAAGATCAGTTGTAGTTTATGTTTAGGGGGTAAAATGGGGATATTCAGGCATGTTTTCTTATTATCAGCAGTAAACCTACAGATTTTGATGTGTTCTGCACTTGTGTAGCACTGTATTGCTGGATGGGTTTTCTTTAATCTCCCAATACCACTAAACTTACATTGAGGGCAAGTCAAACCTCCCACATCTCCACCCCTCTAAAAGTCTTGCCTCAGGCTTCTAAGTCCAGGACAGAAAAAAACTGGGCTGATGAGATTTGTCTGTGTGCGTGGGTGGGGGGCAGGGGTCTTTCTTTAAGGGGCTGGCCACTTTCCAAGAGTTCAGTACATCACTGAAAATTCACAATAGGGTGAAAAGTCTAGGGGCGACCAGTAACTCCTTGATAAACTCAGTGCAAGGCTGAGCTAATGGCAGCCTATTTTTCTAAAGACTAGAAAGGTGTACCCAGGGTATTGAACAGGTTCAATGTATTGTGTATTGTGTTTGAACAGTGTCAGTAGGAAAAAGCTCTAAGGATGTGTTAGCTCACATGAGGTGTGTATTTTCCTCCACTTCCTACTCTTTACCTTCCATAGGTCTTATTCTTTCTGCCATGCCATGCATACCACCACTCAGCCCATACACCCGAACAATGCTATTGAGTTACTGCAGAGCTACGTAACAGGTCTGATCTTGGCTCAAATGTGCCATAGCTGCAAGACTGGCTTTCCTATTAAGTTGAGGAAGCAGAAGAGTTTGCAAGTTATGATGCAAGAGCCAAAACCCGCCCACCTACTTCATTAAATGCTTAAATATCCTACAGCTGCATGATTTCCTTTAAAATAAAAACCCAAAAGATGAAAGCTGGCCCACTGACATTGCATCAGCAGAGTCCTCCCAGGGGCTTTTCAATGCTCATCACTTACTAACAGACCATGACCGATAATTTCCTGGATTTTTATAATGAAAGTGGGATCTTTTCTGTTTTTCTGTGAGGAAAAAGTAGAATTTGCGTGTGTTACTCATCTAAATGTACTGAAATATTTCATCCTGGCAAACAATTTTCACTTAGCACTCGCTAAGGGAGAGAATTACAACTTAATATGCTTCTTCAAAAAGAATCCAAGAGCTATTAAGTCAGTCATGTTATTGCTTTATCTCTTGTGGGTGTCTTCATGAAATTCAACCTCTGAATGTCATTCCTGTAACAATTTGTAACTTCAGTGGCATACTTTTGTAGTTTTTGTTGTATTTATTCCCCAGCTGAATGGTGCATTGTTTGTCAGAAAGAAGAAAACCAGGCCACACACACACAAACACGCACGCATACACACCTCCCCCCCAACTGGAGTTCACCTTCCTCCACTGCCAGAAATACCATGCCGCTGAGCAGTGAGTGTGTGTACCTTCAGATTATGCGTGTTAAATAGGTTAAAGATTTTTGTGTCAGGTACAATGAAATGGTACCACTCTCCCTCACCCCATCTCTATCTCCCGACTTCATTTTGTCTCTGCTCCCCCTCAGTGAGTCCAAATAGCCATAAGCTCAGTGGCTAAAGTCGGGTCAGCATGCCCTCTCTGACTGACACACACACACACACACACACACACATTGAAGTCTCCCTGGTGAATAGTCACAACTTGTGGGGAATGCCTCAGTGCAGACAATAGCAAGTATCCTTGCTTAACTTCTCCCACCAGCCAAGTGAAACGCTGAGAACTCTTGAGATCTTTTGTGTGTTCTCCCCTTAGCTCGAAGTGTCCCAGTGTGACACATACAACTGAGTGAGTAAAGAGACTGACAGTGCAGATTTTTAATCTGTGGGACTAGCTAAATATTTGTGACAATAATTCAGAAAAGGGTGTAGATGTCTCACCAAAAAAAAAAAAAAAGATGTGAATCTTAAAATTGACTATATTGACTTGTATCCAACTTCCCAATTTTGGGCTAATATTTAATAAAAAAAAAAAAAGTGCATTAAAAAAAAACAAAAAACAAACTGGGGTTGAAATGCCGGAAATTTGACCACAAAAATTCAGTTTTGACAGAAAATGGTGGCAGATTAGCTCTGCGTGGACAGCCTTTAATGTTTCTCACATGAACACACGAAACAACCTTGTTTGTAGTGTTGGGAGGGTTGCTTTGTAAATGTATTTTACTGCAGATTAGGGAATACATGTCTTAAAAAGTAGTTATTCACATATTCTGTGTGCTTAACATTGGTAACATACTTTTAATACTTTAGGATTACTGTGTGACTGTATCTGGGATTTAGTTGTGCCATCTAAAGCCAACTGAATCCAGATGTCAATTTTATTGTCTGTCAAAGACATTGAAGACATTGACATTGAAGACCCAGTTGTTTTGTTTATTTTCCAACACATGAAGTTGGAGTCAAAACAATAAACAAGATGAAAACAAAACTATGTAAATTTACAATTTACTGGAACAGCTTTTCATTTTATTTCCGACCTGCTAAATCTCTTGATATAAAGACCAGAAAAGAGCAATTTTTACCTTTATCTTGGGGAAATAAACAAAACAAAACCTAATATAAGTAACAATAACATGAATCTACAGTGCTGCACAAGGTGGGGGAGCTAACTTGCATAGCAAAAGGTTGTAGTTCCCAATGGTTGTTTAAAATAAGTCAGTTAGTATGTGAAAAAATATTAATGGATGGAAGAAACTGGCCAAAAATACAGTACATGTAATTGTCTTTCAATTAGCAAGTCTCTTTGGTTGTTTGTTCGTAAGGAAGTGTGCTACTATGAGGACAGTTCTACTAGGGTGATCTGCATTTTGCTAGCAATGTAATCTGCATTTAACCATGTAAATGTATTCGGATTATAACCTAATTAAACTTTACCTGAAACTAAATACACTTACTCATATTTTGCTTTATTAATGCATAAGGTTGTTATTGCCCAACACTTCATATTTGCGACATTGTTTTCCAGTGTCTGAGGTTTGACTCTTTTAGTGACCGACACAAGGATTTCCTGTTTATATCTGCACAACAGTAGGACAGTCTTTTTAGAATCACTTTAGGATTAATTAGTTTTAGATTTTTTTTCTGGACATTATTTACACTACACTGTAATGTAACTATTGGTATTTGGTATTTGCATCATTGACCTGTTTTACATTTGGCACTCAGGGTAGTCTGGTCCTGCAGTGGGAGTGATGTGGGTTCAAAATGTTTGACTGGTCTATTGGTATTGTGATCACTGACCCACTATTGAAAACACAGGTGACCGTATTTGTATGAGATGCTAGAAATCAATATGAAAAAAGTCTATTAAAAAAAAAGAGCTGTGTGTGGCTGTACTTAGACATAATGGTGCTTTAACTTAACTTCGAACATGCTAACTGTCTAAGTGTTAACAGGCTATGGATGTTATGCAGGATGTGTTCACTTAGTTGGACATGTAAACACCATGAGCTTCAGCTTTAGTACAGCTGAAACTCATAGTAATGTTTCATCATAAATGTACTTTTCCTCTTAATATCAAGTCTGCACAATTAGAAAAAAAGGTTGACAAGGGAAGATTTTCAAAATAGGATCATACAAGTATTGACAGTCACAGTGTAAAGGTGTGTTTTTTTTAAAAAAAAAAAAGAAAAGTAAAGATCAAGCCTTTTTTAATAAAAAATACAGTTTTATTTTCTTGTAGCTGCTGAATGGCATTACTGGTGGGCTCAAGTTTACCCACTGAGTGCTGTTGGATCTTTTGATCTCAGGATGAAAGCGTGAAGCCTTCCAATCTTCCTAGGACAGCTTGTGTAAGTGTCCTCCACACCTATGTTTTCCTCTTGGACCAGGTAATAAAAGTTAACTTGGAGGAGACAGAAAGAGAGACAAATAAAGAGAGCTGGTAGTAGATGGTCAGAGTTGTGTGTCCCACCCAGACTTTAAAAGGTAGTATTATGTCTAGGTGACAAAACCCTATAGGACTCTTCTGCTTTCTGTTTTTTTTTTTCCCGAAATACTGCTTTTAAGTTTATTTGTTTTGTTCAGTTTTACTGGTTTCTTTGACGCATGTCTTTGAAGTTAAAAAATATCAATTTTAAGAGTATGACTGGATTTTAAACTTGTTCACTTGTTCTTTTTTATTTTTTGAACCCTTAACCAAGCCTGTAAAAGTGGGAGGACATAAGAATTAGTCTTTCTGTAGCTGTGTTTTCACAGGCCTGTTTCTATGCATATTTTCACTTGAAAAATTTCTGGAAAATTTGCTGGAAACAATGTTTGGTGCACCAGCTGAGTAACACCTGTACAGGTTTCCCGACAGAAGCTGTTAGATTTAGTGCCTGTGACTGGCTTGGGTGGTGGGAGGATGTTAGATTTTTACCTTGCTTGCTGGCAACATAACACTATCAACCTACTATAACGTAAACTGTGTTGGGGAAAGTAGGAACTGGTTGGCAACCTCTGCTCACTAGGGGAAAAAAATGTATATTCCCTGACTGGTTGGCGAGTGGTTGCTAGCAGCAGCTGGGTGAAATCAGTTTGAAATTGTTTTCCAGTTTGTCTTGTTCCTGTATGTATTTTATCTCCTTATCTTGTCTTGATATGTCTTGTTCAATTACTGTCCTCTCCTTGTAAATATCCTTGTAAAAATAAAAAAAAACTCTAAAGGGGGATTAGGTTTTTTTGTTATATTATTATGCATGGCTTTTAATGGTCTGGGCCACCTGAGATCAAACTGGGGTATATTTGGACCATGAATTTAAAATGTATGTGATTCTGTATACATGGAACTCAATATTCAAAGATACTTTACAGCTTACATACACTATGTTACAAGGATTTCACTTAATAATAAGTACTGTTTATATTTGACAAAAAAAACCCCCAAACAAAAACAAGCTAAAGAGAGCACACAATTGATGATCACAAGGTCCAAAAATCAGGTTATATGATCAAATCAAAGGAAGGCTGTCCAGCACCAAACATGTCTTAATCCAGAAGATGGATACGCAGTGATAGTACATGTAACCAATTTTTGAGCAAACAATAACTTCTTAATAATCTTAATAATAATCTTCAGTCACATCTTCATCAGCTGTGAAATCTTTACTTTAAATTAAGCTCCTCCTTGTCTGTGTGCTGATAACTTTGGTCACTTGTGTTTAAAAAAAAAAAGCAAAAACCACCTTGTGATCGCTTTGGTCACTAGCAGATTGCCACCTGCACCTGTAGTTTGCATGGAAGAAGCCATATTAATTTTAGCCATATTAATTTTAACAATTTTGCCATATTGTAGACATGCATATGATCACTTCAGGCAGAATTTAATAATATTATGAATCACCTATAATTGAGACTGCAGCAATTTCCCTTCTTCAAGTCCTTGCATTGAAGAAAATGATTCTGCACCCATCTGTAGCCATTAAGTGACATGACTAATGCAAAGCAACTGTGAAGGAAATCCCTGTACAGTTGTGTTATGTGTCTGGAAGATGACAAATTCAGCCACAACCTTTCCCTTTCTTTCTCTGTCCTCCTACACCCTCAGCTGTATTTTTTTTCCTAATCATTCACCAAAGTGTTACGGATGTAAAATAAATCAGATGTGGACTGAAAAACCTCTCCATCTTTTCCCCATGCCAAATCCCTTTAGAAACCATTTAGACATGCCTTACCAGATACTGACGCTTGCTTTTTGTGACTCCCCCGCTTGCAAATGTGGACTGTAGACAGAAGATTCATTATTTATAGCGGTTTTGCTTTCTAAAAGGACAAGGGAGGCATTTGCAAAGAATAATATCTCTTTCTTATAATCTAAGGGATGTAATTTTTCAAATCTTTATTTGTAGGGTGTGATGTTCTAAGGGCCTGTTGATGTACCACTGTTTCTCAGACATGCCAATCATGTAAAAGAAATAAAGTTGTTGTAGGGACAAATCTCAGACAGTCAGACTGAGTCAGATTGTCTTCATTCCAGGCAGCTGTAGGTGGTAGAGCACTCCACCCTCTCTAACTGACCACACAAAACCTCAGCCCCGGGGCAATACTTTTGGTGCCTGCCGTTCCTCTTTCACATGCAGTATTTTGGTATTGCAAAGCCTGAACCAACATGAGTGGAATGCCTTTTTATTTGTCTTTTGTCCCATTTTCTTGAAAAGACTCTCCTTTTGTTCTAATGGGTTAATTTAACTAAGGAATGTATTCACTTTGGGCTTTTGGGCTGGGGGGATGTTTTGGGTTGTTGGTAAAGAATGAAAAGATGGACATTAGTGAAAGAGTTTTGTTGGTCAGACATAGTCTCCCTTTCTCTCTCCCAGTTTGTTTCAGCCCAGCCACCAATTATTTATTTCTTTGATTAAAGTCAGAGTTAGACCATTTTTCATCCATGAATATTTATGCCACTGTGACACAGCATCTAAACAGCACTCTGCTTTCTTGGTATCAGATCTTTCAAGTATGACTGCACTCACTTATACTTAAAGGAGAACTCCAATTTTACACCCTATTAGTCATGGTTAGTTTACATCAGCCTGTAAAAACATCATTAAGTTTGAAACAATAATCTCAATCATGTGAAATTTATAACGGAAAGACTCCGTTCAAACTGTTGGACGTGGAGCTTGAAAAATGCAGGGTTTATTTATCAAGAGAAGAAGCTGAAAATAGTTAAATATGTTGTCCTGTTAAAACAAGAAGGTTACCCTCATCTATTACCCTGATTTTTGTGGTCTAAGATATGGTGCCGTATTCTGATTATGAGTCAGCAGCATTTTAGAGTTTAATACCACAGCCTTTGCGTGCTTGTGTTGTCTTGTCTTGCATGAAGGCTTTTTTTTGCTTACGCCGGATTATGAGATGAAGTTCCAATGAGAATTCAAAACCAGAGAATTTCCTCCTTTTTATCCTAGATTTTCCTACACAACATAGTCTTATGTACAGATCTGCTGATCAAAGAGAACAGTTCCCTCTGAATGGGCTTTTTTTTTTTCCTTTTTCTTTTGGATAAAGTGCATTATGATGTGTTGAGATGCTTATGTTATGAGATGCTTATGTTATGAGATGCTGAATGTGATGGATGTATGATGAATATGTATGGTGAAGGATGTGCACACCTTCAGCTTTATAACTAAACATGAAATGTTGCTATATTTTGAGTGTAGTCTGAGAGTTGATGATGAATGTGATGTGATTTTTTTTTAATTGATGCTGTTCTGAGGGTATTTTCTAAATCCTCCAAGACATAATGAGATGACTAGAAGAGCCTTTGGAAAGTCTGAATAATGTTCACAGCAGAAGTTACAGAAGGTAACCTCTGTGACTTGAATGCAGTTTCCCATAGTCTTTGCTTAGGCTGCCTCAGGTCTATTAATGGGCACCAAATTATATTTGGCAAAAAATTATCTGTCCAAAAAACAATACAATCTGCAAGCGTTTTACTACTGGACAAACCCCTCGCTCTTATTTTAAAAGTTCAGTTGCTGCCAACCAGCTAGACTCATCCCCCTCAACCCCTCATTTCTTTATATTTTACTAGGAAAATTGGAAACAGGTGCAGTGATATATTGAAACATGCAAACATAAATGGAAATACACTATATAAGGGAAAACCAGAGTTTGTAGAATTCTAACAAGCTTGAAAGTCAATATTTGGGATGACCACCTTTATTCTTCAACACAGCCTGAACTCTCTTAGGCAGGCTTTCTTGTAATTTCTTTAAGTAGTCTTCAGGAATAGTTCTCCAGGCTACTGATCCTACACTGCTTCAGTAATGTTGAAGTTCGGGCTCTGGGGAGGCCAATCCATGACTGGTAATGTTCCACTGTGTGGTTTTCTGTCCAGGTATGCTTCTAGTACATTGGTAGTGTGTTTGGGATCATTTTCATGCTGAAAAATGAAGCTGTTGCCAGTCAGACTCTTTCCAGATGGTACTGCATGGTGGATCAAAATCTGACGGTACTTTTCTGCGTTAATAATTCCATCAATTTTGACAAGATCTCCAACACCACTGGCTGAAATGCAGCCCCAAACCATGACAGAGCCTCCACTGTGTTTAACAGATGGCTGTAGACACTCACTGTTGTACCTCTCTCCTGATCTCCTCTGCAAATACTGATGACAATTTGAACCAAACATTTTTAATCTGGATTCATTACTCCATAAAACCTGTTGCCACTGAGTTTTCAGTCCAGTTCTTGTGTAATTTGGCATTGGCTTCTTGACAGCCACCCTTCAATTGAGACCATTTCTGATGGAGCTTTGGCAAACAGTAGATGGATCAACTGAAGGGTCAGGTGCACCTCTCAGCTCCTGTGTCAGGTCTTTGTTGGATTTTTTTCTTCAGATACTGTTCATCTGCTGTAGATCAAATTTTTTAAGGACAAACTGCACACCATGCCGAGATATGCCAAGTTTTTGGCTAATAGCTCTTTGGGAATCACCTTGTTGGTGCAAAAATACTATTTTATACCTGTCAAACTGTGTTATCTTTGGCATTTTTTGTGTATTCAATTAAACAAATGGGAACAAATTATGTGTTTTTGCGACAGGCTGCTAGTAACAAAGTGCCTAAAGATACAATTTAAAATTGGTTCTTTGCTTTTCTGTTGTTTTCATTTTTCTTTTTATGTATAGACATCACACTGGTTCGTCCCTTGAATTACGTCCTTTTTTTTAATGCTTGAATGATTCATAGGTCAGTATTAAGTGGCTTAACAAACAAAAAAAAAAAAAAAAAAACATTCCTCCGAAAATGGGCAGGTACAAGGACTTTGTAAAAAGAAAACAAATGAAAAATCAGCCAATGTCCAAAGAAAAACTTTGAAAGACCTTCAGAAAGCCTGGAGAACTATTGCTCAAGACCACTTTAAAAATTACAGGAAAGTCTGGCTTCTTGGAAGCAAAAAAATTGAGGGGCAGCTCAAGACTGTTGCACAGCACTGTATTTGTCACATATACATGCCAGTTAACATCGGAATATAAAATGTAATCTAATGCCTCTTTGTACCTCTCATTTAATATATACGTTAAGATAATAACGGGGGGTGGTCTGTCAAAGCATCCACTGCAGGAAATGTATAAAATGTTTCTATGGAGTCCCTTTCAAGTGAACCCTGCAAATTAAATAGTAAGGATGTTATACATCCTTAGTATTAGGTTATACATTTGCAAAATTTCATTTTAATGCAGAAAAAAATATATCCCAGAGCAGGTTATGTATTAGGAGTTCAGAGAGTCGGAATGCTTACCTGAATTCTGCACTAGTTTGCTGTGTAGTTTGCTTTGTGGTTTCATGTGACTTTAACCTCTAAACATACACCAAGGTAAGGGATAGGGATACTGTAAGTTGACATCAACCCATTTTAATAGAGTTTTTGTGTATAAGGTATACCAAAATGGAAAAGCTCAGGGGAGAAAATCATTAACCATGTGGGGAAAAGGGGAAAAACAAACACAATCCAATCCAAACTGGGATGCCAGGAATCTAGTGAATGGTAAGAAATTAATAAATAAATTACCATTTGGTGTTTGTTTTTGTAGGATACAGAGGTAACACTGCTTGGTGTCTGTCGCTTGTCCAAAGGAAAAAGAAAAGAAAAAAAAAAAGAGTTCATTTACACATTTTATTTCATTCTTTTCTAATAGACCAGTTGAGGGAACTTAATGCTTGGTTGGCTGAGTAAAGCTTCTGGAAATGACTCCTTTTCACTGGCAAAGTCACAGAAGAGCGCTCCTCTAACAGCCACCATCTCAGGACCTTTTGATGTTCAAACACATGCTTCACTCATTATGGGATTAAGAGGCTGAGGAAATGGTGTGGTTGGCATTGTTGAAATCACCCAGTGAATTGTTAAACTTTACCATCAGCTTAATTTGCTGGGTTGTATAGTGTCAAAACTAAACGCACTTTTTGGTGGTATTGTTCTTTCTTATATGGAGTGACCACCTGGATGCATCCATATGCAACTATCTATAGTGAAATGCAGTAGGGTGCAAGGATAAATCTGATGTCTCCATCCTCAAAGGGTAACAGTTTGTGGCAAAAAACGCTTTGCCTAGCTGAGGCCCATTCTAACACATGGCATAAATGTTTGCAAACATTTAGACCTTTACAAATCTTTCTTGCACGTAAAAGCCAGTCCCTGGTGTTATTGACTGTGTGGTAACGGAGACGTCTGGATTTCCCCTCCATCTGCTAGCAAGTTGGAGAAATTTCCGATTTACATCTGCTTACCCTGACTCATGCTCTTTCACCGCACACCAAAGCTTTTTTTTTTTTTAAAACTCATTTTGGAATGAGTCAGTGAGCGGAAATAAACACTGTGTGAGGCGCTTTGAGACTGTGATACCATCTTTAATGAATCCAAAATGCTTTGTTTTGGTTGTTCTGCATTATCTGTGGCACATGAATAGACTTTTAATTTAAACCTGTTGCACTCTGAACAGTAGAGGAGATCGCAGTAAGAGTCTGACAGCACGTGCGGGGATGGTACACATTAGGTAGCTTGATGAATTACACAAAAGAGCTCTGCCTCTCGTGAGGTGAATACAACTAACCACAAATGATGCATCAGGTCTTCTGTGAATTCATGTCTCAGCGTATCACCGTCTCAATCCGTTCCTGGCAAAATGACGAAAGTTGGTTTGTACTGAAGCCAAGTCTACCAGCCTGTCTGCAGTGCCCGTTTTATTACATGGGTGAGAAACATCACAGAGGTCACCGTTAAACAGCCAAAGACTTTCAATGTGTGTGACAGAAAATAATGTAGATTGATGACAAATTACCCATATCTAGAATCATTACGGAAGCTAAACATGAAGTGAAATCCCACATAAAGGAACCTGGCCACAATAATTCTGATGAGTTAACATGTAAATTGTGTTCTTTTTAATGCTGTATTGGACTAACAAACTCACAATTCTTTTTCTTTTCACACTGTTTATTTTTTCAACATAGATGTTGTTTTCAGTCACAGGCTACTTAATTTACCTTTAAAAAATCTGGCAATTCCAGCAGCCCTCTTTTGCATCAAAGGCACCAACTTAGGCAAAGATTTAAAAATGCTCCTTATCTATCTGAAAGTTTTTTTTTCTCCACCGTGTTCTCACTTCAAGCTCAAAGTTTGTCTCTGTACACCACTTCCCCGAGATGACACACACTAACTGACAGAAATTCTCATAACCCGCATTCTTTGTGTGTTTTCTCATGTGGGAAATAAAAATAGTAAAGACAACAATCACCCAGGCACAAATAAATATGTACCAGAACAAATCCCCAGAGGACAATTACAGTGTATATATTAGCATGGACATTTCGCAGACGCAGCTTTTTTAAGAGAAGATGAAAAGGTCAGGGGATTATTTAGAAGATGTCAGTTCTGTTTTCCATTTCCCTGCAGAGTCACTTCAGATGCCTCTCAGAAGTATCTGGATAATTTGTTCTCTTTCTGCTCATCCGGTTATGGATCCTAATCCCCAGAGTCAACACGGCCAATTCCAGACTTCCGATCTCCTCATTGTTTCATCTTTGTGGGAAACGAGAATGACAGTGTTGTCATCACCGGCTGGTAAAGCCTCCCTCACATGTAGCTGATCAGGTAGCAAGCTCCAGGGTTTTTTTTTCCCCCTTTGATTTGTGATGATTTGGAATTGCAAAATTCTTTTTCCAAGCAGTGGCACAGACAGATCCGCTGCTCAGTGTTGATGCATGTTTGTTTGGTAGGCTTTTTTTAAACACGTCTGTGGCTGGAATCTGACATTTTTTATGAGGTGATAAAATTCGGCCCCAAATTGGACCCTTGGCCTCCTTCATGTCAGTCATATGTGTGAAGAAGGAAATGTTCAGACTTGCTGTGGACAGTCCTGTTTGTTAAGCAGTCACAGAGAAACAGCTGGTATGTGCAATCCCTCTACTCACCTCTCCACCTCCAGATACACCATAACTTGTGTTTAGGAGTGGAAAAAATGGAATATGAACTTCTTTCTTCTTGTGTTTCTTCAGTGGACTGTCACTTTGGCAGTACTCTGGAGCAGAAATTTTAAGAACATGCATTCAATCAGACTACACACAGACTGTATTTACAGTATGTTGCATCTGGCAGTGTGTGTGGACAGGAAGGATTCCAAAGACAGGTATTTAATACATAAATGGAATTAAAGTTAAAAAATAAGCTACAGTAACTATACAGACACATCATTAGCTAGTGAGCAGCTCCAATTGGAAGTCTAAGGGCTGTTTCATTCCAGTTCATCAGAGGAGATGACTGAATCCTGATTTTGCTATGGTATGACTCTCTATTTTTATATCCGTAAGGAGGTTTGGGTTTTCTATTTCTGTCTTTGTTTGTTAGCAGGATTATATATATATATATTTTTTTCCATGAACAAATCCATAAAAATCAAATTTCTGTCTAACCAGCCAAAATGCTAGTAGTTGGAACACAGTCATTTTTATATATTTTTCTCACTTCCAAACTCAGCTATTCTTTAGTGAATGTGTATCTAACCAGAATCGGATATTTTAAACTCGGTGACCCTCAAACCCTGCACATACTAGACAGGCAGTGTCTGGATTCCAGGTGTGGGAGAGTCCCTCGCCATTCTTTTCATGCCCACAAACCAGGTAAATGATTTGTCAGAGCAGGATGACCCTTCACTTCAAGTTCATGCAATGACTTACTATGTTGCAGATTTGAAACAAAGAGGAAAAAATCACAAGTAACTTTAAGACATACAATGTGATGGATTTATAAAATAAAGTAAAAGTTTCAGACTTCTTTTTTTTTTTTAAATGTGTTTTTACGAGATTACCTATGTGTTATGTTGTGAATCCCTTGTCTCAATCAGTGTTATAGTAATTAATACATATTACATACATATTATGGGTATATTTAATCGCATATTAGATGGAATTAAATTCAGCTAACATTATTTTGGAGTAAAGCGTGTTTTAACTTTGTTGGTTTTTGTTGGAAGCTGTAAATAAATCAATAACTGTAAATGGATGTTTTAAGAGAACCACACAAATTAAGCGTTTACTTTCTTATTTAAAAAAGGATTTGAGTTAAAATGGGCGTTATTAAATAAAATTAAAAATGAAAAGAGATATATTCTGCTTTTCCTTATTTCCTGTCATATATGTGGTGGCTACTCATACAAAACATGACTGAAGTTTTAAATAATGAGGTCAGCCTCTTGCTTAAAGATTCCGTTTAAGACAGTATTTTTTTTTTTTTTTTTTCTCTTTGGCTGTGTGGG
>VUQI01033447.1:0-16883 GCA_015106735.1 Paratilapia polleni | reverse complement strand
GATTAAAAGATTGAAGATTATAATAATCCTCTTCCTCACTTCCTTTCACTCTCCATGTGTTTATACACCATTTGCATTTAATCATTAGCTATAATTAACTCTGTCTCTCTCCTATAGGTGTGCCTTTTTGTCCTGTCTCCCTCTGCTCTCTTCTGTTTCCCCTCATCCCCAACCGGTCGCGGCAGATGGCTGCCCCTCCCTGAGCCTGGTTCTGCCGGAGGTTTCTTCCTGTTAAAAGGGAGTTTTTCCTTCCCACTGTTGCCAAGTGCTTGCTCATAGGGGGTCGTCTGATTGTTGGGGTTTTCTGTCTTTTCTGTCTAATATTGTAGGGTCTTTACCCTAAAATATAAAGCGCCTTGAGGCGACTGTTGTTGTGATTTGGCGCTGTACAAATAAAATTGAATTGAATTGAATTGAATATCAAAATTATTAACTGCACACCAGACTAAAGTTCTGGGACCTTCTTCAGAAACTTTCTGAGATTACTCACCTAACTTAGTAGAGTCATATCTTATGAGTGGTTTGGGAAATGCTCAGAGCATGGAAGCGAACTTTTACCTCATTGTGGAGGTGTGGTTGACCCCATTGCTAGGTAGGATGCATTTTTTTCAAAAGGTGAGATAATGGGCACAAAATGAACAGTTAGGTCTAATTAAAGAATTTAGTATCTATTAAAACATATTGTAATTATGAATACTATTTCATATAATGAACATCTTTGTTGAATAAATTGGAAGGCACCTGCAGTCACCTATTCACATGTGGATAATTGTTATATTCATTTTTTTGATTAGTGCTTAATGGCTTTAATATTAACAGGGGTATTAGCTTACACTAACACTGAGGGAAACCTCTATGATAATTAATGCTTTTTTTTGTGAGGACATCCAGTGGTAAAGAAATGAAGCGCTTCACAATGTGAGACTGTAAAAGTGCTGCAGTTTGTTTGTGTGATCAGTTCTGTCATAGTTTTTGCATTTTTTCAGTTGTCAGATATCTTAACTGTTTTGTGACCACTACCATTTTTGGCATTACAGTGCTATTGTGTTGAGTGGGAGAAGCGAACAAATCTTCAGTGAGATCCCTGCTCGATCTAACATGCAGTGTTTTAGTAACTCGCTGTCATTTAGTGTTTTGGGAATAATTCTCCTGCCTCTTTGTCTTTACCTTACGTTCATTTTTTTCCCCTCTGGTCCCTGATAGGATTGTGGATGTTGGTGGTCAGAAGTCAGAGCGGCGGAAGTGGATCCACTGCTTTGAAAATGTAACCTCCCTCATCTTCCTGGCCTCCCTCAGCGAGTACGACCAAGTCCTGGAGGAGAGAGACACGATTGTAAGAGTGCTTGTGTTATTAATAATGGTCCTTTGTGGCCCCCATTCAGTTTACAGAAAGTGAACTGAGCTATCGGAACAATAGGATTTTATAAGTTTGTCTACCATATAGTTGACCACCTCTGTCTACTCAAGTACAACATTGTTAAGCTATGTCCACATTGAAAGTGATTTGCAGCTACATGGCGACTAGAGCCCACAGAAAGTGAATGACATTTGGTGACTTCAAGAGACTGTGGGCAAAAAAGAAAATGCTGCCAACACGAAGTGGGTGGGTCCCAAGATAAACTTTTCTCAGCTTCCAGGGAAGCAATTGAAGCAACTACCAATGAGAGCTCAGGATACTGCTGACTGACATATGACCTGGTAGTAAATACCAGACCCATGGCTCTGATAAATACATTTGTGGGTTACCTAGGCAACCAGAGCCTGGAATGTCCGGTAGTGACCAACTGTCAAGTTGCGTCCACACTGGAAACGATTCACTCGTCGTGCAGTGCTTTGAAGCTAACAGCTGGTTGCTTGTGGACATTCCAGGCTCTGGTTGCCTAGGTAACCCACAAACGTATTTATCAGAGCCATGGGTCTGGTATTTACTACCAGGTCATATGTCAGTCAGCAGTATCCTGAGCTCTCATTGGTAGTTGCTTCAATTGCTTGTCTGGAAGCTGAGAACAGTTCATCTCGGGTCCCGCCTACTTCACGTTGCCTGCGGTTATTTCACCCGTAGTCGCTTGAAGTTGCTGCTCGAATGTCATTCACTTTATATGGTTTCTGGTCGCCACGTCGCTCCCAGTGTGGATGCAGCTTTGTACTTAAAGTATTATAAGTAGAGTACGTAACAGCTTTGGATATGCTCTTCAGACTTGGTGCAGGTTGTAAATGGTAGATTAGAGTTGGTGAGACAAAAAAAAGGTAGGAAGGACAGAAGTGTTTTGATCCTGTGGACAGTTTCTGATATCCTGATACAGCCAATCTTGTACTTCCACACTGAGCTGTGAAAATACCAACTTTAACTGACACGACGGCTTCTTCTTTCAAAATGTAATATTTTTAAGTCAGTCAGTCTTCAAAATTGCTTGCCCCCGCCACTGAGAGCATTTTAACGTTCCACTTGAATTCACACTTTGCTCACCTGAACAGCAGGTTGAAGAATAAGCTGGTTAGAATAGCTGTGAATAATTGGGTAGCCCCATATGAAGCAGAATGAGCTGCATATCACCAGATAAGATAAGATCTGACCTCTGAACTCCGGGAGTTGACATAGAGTGACTTTATCAATCAAAAACATTATAGAGAAGTACTGTCACTTAAAGTGCACTGCTCATTTTAAACTTATTGAAAAGAATCAGCCACAAATCTTACACTATGCTGTTATATTTTAACATTTTCTTTTAGGTTTTATCTGTATTCTATATTCGATGTGCTACATGTTGTATGTTTATTTTTCTGGTGAGGCATACTCTTCGATTTCATGAATAGATAATATGTTTTGAATAAATAATCCAAGTATTTATATGAATATCTAAAGCTGCTAGCTAAATTTAGTGGATCATTTAAATGTACCGGATTATTACAAAGAATCATAAATCTATCTCTCGCTGCTGTTATTCCATTGTTCCACCAGCAGGTCTCACTCTTGTACAAGAAAGCCTCTCTCTTATCTCAGCCTCTCCAACGCCCTATCGCTGCCTTCTTCCTTCCCATCCTGTCACTAAGCCGTTTATCTCTCCCAGACACTTTCTGGTCTGCCAGCACATTTATTAACCTCCACAGCGCTCCATATGCTGCTCATAAACGACCCATTTCCTCTCTTTGAAGGACTGCTTCCCCCCTGCTTCATCCTTAGCCATCCAAAATGCCTTCCCATTCACTTAAACTTTTGTTTTCTCTCTTGAAGTAACAAAAAATCTACAACAAAATCTTACCGCTCTTTGTTGAACTAAAGCATAGAGTGCTGCTGCCTCCATGATGATACTTTGTTTCTTCCTCAGAACCGCATGCAAGAGAGTCTGGCTCTGTTCTACACCACCATCCATTCCCCATGGTTCTTCAACACCTCCATCATCCTCTTCCTCAACAAGACTGACATCCTGGCTGATAAGATCCAAACATCAGACCTGCAGAAATACTTCCCCAGTTTTACAGGTCAGCTGGTCTTCTCTTTGTTTTCATAAAGATTGAGGTTACACTGTAGTACCAGCAAACACTGGACAACTAAGATTTAGTCACTGAAACAATTTGTTATAAAAAAACAACAAAAAACTAAATAAGTGATTTAGTTGTTTGGAAGGCAATTTTCTTTTGGGTTGTTGGTCAGACTGTATAAGTAATTCAAAGATAACAAATTGGGAAAGTAGGATTAATGTTTTTTTAGCTCTGTAGATGGCAACATGACAGGGACAGTGAGTCATTTGGTCTGCCACTTCAGTGCAGTCTGAAACAAACTATGTGATGGATAACCATGAAATTCTGCAGAGACAGTCCTGGTCCTTAGAGGATAAATCCTAATGACTTTAGTAATATCATTTTTCTTCTAGCGCCACCGCAGGCTTGGTAAACAGAGGCATGTTAGCACTGTATTATGAACAGTGAAGCATTTAGCATGAAAACATTTATCCTCAAAGAGTCACTAACAACACTTTAGACTCTTATTTGACATTTTCTAGACTGAACATTTAATGCTATTTAACAAAAATATTTTATAAGGATAAAACTGCTTACTGAATTAGAACTTTGCATTAAGCAAAATGATTTAGCACAGTGTCTGTTCTAAAGTTGGGATAAGTGTGTGTTTGTGGAAGATTTTGTGATTGTGTTTCTTGTTTTGTGAGCACAATCGTGGTGGATTTTATATCGGTGATTTAAAATTGGTGGGGAGCACTGACAGTACAAAGGGTTTGAAATTTGTGAATCATTCCGACACTTTGCCTCAAAGTGGAGGTTCAGACATTCAAATAAGAAATTACAACATGATTCAAGGCGGAGCCCAGTCAGCAGCCAGTTTCACTGCCATCAACAATTACAATTGCAGCTCATTGTTTGTAAGCGTTTATTTTCATCGCAGCGTGGACACAATCATGTCTGAGACATGAGGGTTGTGATGTTGTTTTGCTTTAGCCAATTTGCTTTGGGCATGCAGCAGTCTCATCACACCTTCTACACGTGGTAGAAATGTATCATTTCCAAAAATGTATTTGCAAAGTGATTTCAGCCACAGTATGTTCTAAATTGGAAAAAAGTATTTAAAAGTGTCTAAAGTGCCCCCCCCATCGCTACCAGTAAGGCTGGCAAATGTTTCTTTTCTCTTCCTTTTTGCCTTCTTTCCTTTCTTTCTTACCTACTTTCTTTCCATTCTTCCTGTATTTCTTGGCTTTCTTCCTTTTGTTTTTGCATTCCTTCCATCCTCCACTCTTTTGAAACCACCGTTACCCTCTTCCTTCCTTTGCTTCCTTCTGCATTTTTTCTCTTCTTTTTTTAATGCCTTCCTTTCTTCCATTTTTGCCTTCCTCCTCTCCTTTCTCTTTCCTGCTTGCCCTCCTTCCTCTTTCCTACTTGCCTTCTTTCCTTCCTCCTTTCCTTTTCCTACTTGCCTGCCTTCCTTCCTTCCTTTCTTCCATCCTTCCTCCCTCCTTTTTTACCATCTTTGCCCTCTTCCTTCCTTCTTTTCTGTGCTTCCTTCCTTCTTTCTCTTTTCTTCCATTCTTCCTTCTTCCATGCCTTCCTTCCTTCCTTTCTTTGCTTCCTCCCTTCTTCTGTCTTTTCTTCCATTCTTCCTTTGTCTTCCCTTCTTTCTTTCCTTCTGTATTTCTTTCTTGCAGATGAGTCACTTCAGGTACTCTGTGTGCTTAATGATGAGGTTGCAGCCTTTAGCTCTGCTGGTGTGAGAGGCTGTAGGGTGCCCCCCACCCCACCCACAACTCCACTCTCTCTCTGTAACCCATGGCAACCACAGACAGATACTGTGCTTCCTGCAAGCCCTACACCCCCACCTGAATACCCTCAGGTGTGCATATGTGTGTGTGTGTAAGGTTGGAATTAGTGAAAATCTGCACATGTGTATGTGCAGTGCACACACTTTGTTTTACCACTAGCATTAGCAGGGTAAAATAATGACTCACACAGGGTCAAGCTCTTTGATGTCAATTTAACCTTAATGACAACTGTGAACAGCTCCTACCACTGTCTGCTATTTGGTGGTAATGCGGCTGTGCAGAGACTGTGTGCTCCTTATTACTGCTACGGTGACTACATTTGAAAGCTAAAAATCCCTACAGTCTTATACTGTTTTTGAACAGAGGGAAACTGAATTTAACTGACACTGAAATATTTAGAAACTGTATCATTATTATTATCAAGAAGTGATTCCAAACAATCACCATTTACAGCTTTTCAAATATATGATTTGCAGCTTTTTTTCAGTTCAGTGTAGGGCTGGAATTAAGTTGAGAATAGTGCTAGTTCAGGCAGACCACAAAGTCAAGCTCAGCATGCCAGCACACATCAGCCGATGGCTCACCTGATATCCTCTATTCATTCAGTTATCAGCTCAAGCCAGCCCACAGTTTTTTTTTCATATGATCCTAATCATTATGCAAATAAAATGTAAAACATAGTAAAAATTTCATAAATCTGAATACGTAATATCTGGAAAGATGGAAAGCCACTGTTGATTGTAGGATAGTTTACTCAGTTTGAAAAACCCAATCTGAGTACATCAATGAGGGCTCATGGGATCTTCTTACATTCTACTTTATGTTTGACACTAAACAGGATTTAGAACTCAGTGACAGAATGACAACCTTAATCAATACATAACTGCACATAATTCTTAGTTGTGGATCTTAAACTACGATAGTGTTGTGTTGCTGTAAGTTTTCCATCTTGTGACTTGAGCAAGGCATTTTTACTGCTTCAGCTTTTGCTTTAATGTCACACCATCCTGATAAGTTGACAGAGGTGGTTATCAAATAGTGACTAGGCAGTATTCACTGAAATAGAAATCATAAAAAATAGCTCCTGGCTATGATCATCTTTTCATTCAGTTTGCATATGTGAGCTGCTGTTTAACTGGCTAAATAACACCAGCTGGGAATTTAGAAAGATCTTTCTTCTAAGGTAATAGCATGTTTTTTTCATGCAGGATTACTGATGCACAAATACTGAATGTTGGCTCTAATTTTCTACTTCAACATTCAAATTTTATAAGTAAATTCAAAATGCTTTATAATGTTATCTATTTTCCAATCTCATGCTTAGAGCAATAAAACTAACATTCGCTGATGTCTTTGTTGTCTTCATCCTTCACCTCCCGTCTTTAACAGGTAAGAGGGGAGACGCCAACGATGCCAAGAACTTCATCCGCAAGTTGTACGAGCAGCAGGCAATCAACCACAACAAAAGGGAGGAGTGGAAGACTCTGTACCCCCACTTCACCTGTGCCACAGACACCAACAACATCCGCAGGGTCTTCAGCGACGTGAAGGACACGGTGTTGGTTAAGTCTCTCAGGGACTATGGAATCATCTGAACTTTTACTGAGCAATGAAAGCCAGGAAGAAAGATGGTTCATGTCTCTTTTTGGACTATTTACTTGTATGAGTGAAGGCCAAAATGTGATTTCTTTGTTCCACATAAAATTCCTTCTAAAGTGTGGAAGTCAGACCATCAGCCTTGCTTAATGTTTCTGCCCCTAGTCCTCCTCTATTCCTTCATTGTAATAAAGAAGCAAGTGGAGATGGAAAGTACTTTTCTCTCACCTCCACCACTATTGCAACTTTGCTCTCATCGTCTTGCTCTGTTCTGGAAATATTTGAGATGCATGACAAAGAACCAGTAAACACTGTCATTTCTCTCAGTTTGCAGCTTTTTGCCCGATTTGATGGTTCTTTTTTTTTAAGATGAAGAGGCGTTTGGGTCATGCCGTGACTGAATTGATCCATAATTGAAGCAGGAGCAGAGATGCTATGAAGTGCTGTGCCGAGTAATGACTTTTACAAGTGGAGATGGGGCCATACATGGATGCACCACCGTGACACATTTTAAATGCTTTATGTGTATCTACCAGTTCCATTCAGGTACAGTAGAAGCTAACACACACTCCAACACAAACTGTAAACACATAATACAATATGTCAGTTACAAACAGTGCACTCTTTATTATTAGATACCCTGAATGTGGGTTTTTCTGTGTGATTAATGTCACCACTGTCCTTCATTGTTTCTGAAAAATACCAGCCAGTGTGACAAAATCCCTATTGATTATAGTTATCTTACACTGATTGTATTCTTTTCATACTATCTGTGTTCAACACATCCGTTCAGCACAGTCTCCATCAATTGATGTGAAGAAATCTGTGCAACTGCCATCTATTGAGTCATCTTACAGTGGCTTGACAGCAGTATACGATAACAGCCTTATGTTTGCCTTTCGGTGGCCATGAAAGTTCGGACCCAGCGACTTGCTCTTAAATGGTATATTATGCAACTCTTAATGTTAAATGTGGAGAAAAAATACACACTCTGTGTTGGAGTGGATCTGGACTGAAGTAAAAATTGTATAAATTGTTAAACAGCCAGTGCAAGCACTGAGTCACAAGACACAAAGCGATTCAGAAAGCAGATGAAAGAAAGTTTAAAAGTGTCAAGGTTTGCTTAGATTCATTTTTTTCACTTTCTTATCTGATCTCATCTTCTCCTTTAACTAATAAATTAGCTATTTTTTTTTGTCAAACACTAATTAAAGTGTTCTGTAAAGTAGCTGCACTTTGGGTAAGGAGGCAGATATCGTGAGTGATTAGGAAATCCATCTGTTGCAGACGCTGAATCCTGACTGGCTCCTCTTGTGCTTTTATGATGCAAAAATAGACAACTGTTTGAGACAAGTCTGCCTCATAAATATTGCGTCCAAAGTGTCCAAAAATGTGTTAAATATGGTTCAAGTGCTTAAAGAGGACATCTCGTGCTTTTTGTGATTCAAAAATGCTCCCCCAGAAACTTTAGCGTGTCATGAACAAAAAATTACCTCTACTTGCTGTCAGATTGTTCAGACAAGGCCACAAACATCCATCTTTTCTGTGGTCTTTGTTGCTATTCCTACTGTTCAGTGGGTTTTTGGCATATGAATGTATTTAAGGAGTTAACATTTTGAGCAAAGAACGAGATGTGAAATCCTATTGTTGTTTCAGCCTCCAGAGCTGGCAGCTCCTGGAAGCTGGCCAGTCAAACAGAGTGGGCTCATTGAGAGGAGGAGGGTAAAGACACTGACCTGGAAAATAAGTGTTCTGTCCCCTATAAATGTCTATCTTTAAATATTTTAAAAATATAGTAGGTGGTCCCTTAATTTGACTTTTATGGTTCACATACAGTAACGTAGACAAGAGCAGGTTTCTAAGAGTACTATGTTTGAAGTTGTCAAGCACCAGTTTCATCCAACTCTATTTAATATTTCTGTCAGTTCAATACGATCCATGCTCGTTGTTAAAATCATCACAATTGATTTGATCACAGGGTCACAAGTGAATGAACTAAGAGTTGATTTTTTTGTGAAAAGATACCTTGTTTTATAACTGCAAGTTAAATAAAAAAAAAAAAGAAATGGCAGAAAGCATAAAAAAACAAAAACCCAACAGGTGATGTGCTCTGTTACATAAAAGGCAATGCCTTGTTTTGACAAAGCTCAGTATATGTCAGTGCAAGTCAACTGGAAGTACATTGATTCCTTTGTTGTCTTTGATATGTTACAAAACAAATTTTTCTTTTTTTTGCCTTGAATATTTTTGAAAAATTTGGGTTTGGGAGAAGCTGTGCTAAGTTAGTAAAAAACTAACAAGCTAAAAGGCTATTTAGCCACTTGACTACATTAACAGTCAATTTATATAAATAATTTGGGGGGGCTATGTCCTTTTATATACAGTCTGTGGGAATTACTGACACTAAACAAAGCTGCATGGAAACGAGGCAAGCTGTGTGCAAATAATATCAAACCAACCTTTTAGAATATTAACCATGTTTGAGTTCTTCTCCATGTGCCTCATTTTGTGCTGAGTGGAAAATGCCACTGAAGTTAATGAGTTTGAAGCTAATAGCAGCTCAACGTGGTGGTTCCAGCTGCTCTTTTGCTGACTGTATGGAAAGTGTTTTGATCTTGACTCTACCAAACTTTTCAGATGTGGTAGCTATATTTTTTACAATCTTTATGATGCCCTCAAACAAAAAAAAGTGTAATTCTACTGTACATTTACTGATGACTACTGCTTTTGTTTTATTTGTACCTGATGTATTTTTTTTTTTAAATATTGTTGACCAACAGCACGTAAACTGTGACTAGAGAGCGTGTTTGAGCTAGTGTGTGTGGTAGGCAACTACTTTTGGGAACTGGGAAACCTTTCATTTGGTGACAGTGAATTATTTTGTGTAGACTCTGGTGGAGGAAGTTTTTTTTTTTGTTTGTTTTTTTAGTTAATATTAAAAACCTTTGAACACACATTCCTGTGCTTGCTTCTTTCATCTTTGGTGGATGTTGTTGTGATTTAACCATAACCAAATGTAGACACGAAAGGGTCAGTGACAAAAGCATAAACCATAAGCCGATAACAAAAATCCAGAAACAAAAACCAAAACAAGACAAGAGAAAACTAACCTTCAAAATAAAACTGTAAGCACCCAAAAGACAGCTAACACTGAAACATGACGACAGAGACAGGGGAACACACAAGGCAGGAGGAAATGGAGACACTAGAAACAAAGAGAAGCACAACAAAACTCACAAAAATAACGGACCATCACAGATAAAGCCAGAGAGAGTCGCCTTGTCTGTCTGTGTGATGTGTTTTCTCCTCGCCGCACTGTGAGGATCTGTCACTAAGACAAATAAGGTCTCACAGGTGTCAATCACATTTGCTCTTACCTGCTGTTTGCAAATTAAAAAATAAAAACACCTGCAGGATTTGCATTGGCATATACACACCACTCATTTCCATAAAGCTGTGTGTGTGTGAGTGTGTGTCCGAGGAGCAGATTGTGAAAATTCTTCACATCAACAAAGGAACTTTCACCTGTTCTCCCTCTGAAAAATGCAGATTCGACAGCCGAGAGGAGATCAGGCTTCACATGGTTAGATCATAGTTGCCTTACCCGTCCATTAGACTGGCATAAGTACGCTATATTGCCAAAAGTATTTGCTCGTCTGCCTTCACATGCATATGAACTTGAGTGACATCCCATTCTTAATCTATCGGGTTTAATATGATGTCGGCCCACCCTTTGCAGCTATAACAGCTCTTCTGGGAAGGCTTTCCACAAGGTTTAGGAGTGTGTTTATGGGAATATTTGACCATTCTTCCAGAAGTGCATTTGTGAGGTCAGACACTGATGTTGGATGAGAAGTCCTGACTCGCAGTCTCCGCTCTAATTCATCCCAAAGGTGTTCTGTCGGGTTGAGGTCAGGACTCTGTGCAGGCCAGTTGAGTTCTTCCACACTAAACTCGCTCATCCATGTCTTTATGGACCTCGCTTTGTGCACTGGTGCACAGTCATGTTGGAACAGGAAGGGGCCATCCCCAAACTGAAATTGTCCAAAATGTCTTGGTATGCTGAAGCATTAAGAGTTCCTTTCACCTTTCGCCAAACCCAGACTCGTCCATCAGATTGCCAGACGGAGAAGCGTGATTGGTCACTCCAGAGAACACGTCTCCACTGCTCTATACACACAAATGAGCATGTACCTACAACCACGCACCAAAGCTGGTAATGGCTGTCTAAAGGGGGGTGAGACTAGTCCTGTGGCTCAGGTGACTGTCAGTTTCATCCAGACGGCTTGACATTTTCAAGTGTGCGTGTGTGAGACAGAGGTGGGGTGGGGGTTTGTCTCTGGGTGTACATGTGCTTGAGCATCTGTGTAGTCAGTATGTCTGCAGACAGGCTGTGTACCTGACCAACTGGCTTCGTGAGAACCAGTTTGAGGACATTCTGGAGGTGTGAGGACTCAGACTGTGGTTAGGATTAAGCTAAAGTGGCTTTAAAACCTTAGCTGTGATGGTTAATAGTGAAGATGTCTTGACACGGCTGTTAAAAGCACTGCTGTGGTTGCTGCTGTGTTAGGAATGAAAATGTTATGTTCAGTTCAGTCAGAAAACAAATGGTTAAAGAACTAAGCAAACAAATGTGTCCTCCATCAACCAGGCAGTCATCAAAAATTAAAGAATAAATAAAGAGAAAAAAAAAAAAAAAAAAAATTCTTAACTCAAAATAACTGCAGTCAGCTAACCATTAAAAGCTTGTTTCCTAACCAGTGATTTAGACAAAAGGCCACTACTGACCTCTAACACCTAAAAAAAGAGACACTGAATCCACAGCCATCCTGCACAGGACAGAAAGGATACACTTACATAAGTGTGACAGAAAACAGTTAAGTGAGTACAGCCTTTCAGGTCGCGCTTACGCTGTTTTAGTTTGAAAACTCCAGGACAGGGGAGAAGGAATGCGTGATGAGCATTTTCAGACATGTTAATATAGAGTGTAGTTTCTAAATTAGTTTAATAATTTATACAAATATTTTATTTGCCAAATGGAGGGTGTAGACATCAGCAAACCCATTATCTATTACTACGAATTACAACTCTGAGGTTGACATGAATGCTTTCGCTGTTCTCTTTTTTAAATCCTACTTATGCACATGCATTTCACACTCAAGGTTAGTGGGAACTTTGCACCAGCTGTGCAGTAAACACCTACAACTTAGGGGGATTTCTTTTGGCCTCTTGCTGTGCTCAGCCACTTATTCTACCTTTATCCTACTAAGTCTAAAAAAAGAAGGAAAAATCTATTTTATTCCTACCTCGTGGAAGCTGCAATGACTTGAATCCACCGCATACGCTCAGAGAATGAGCTCCGGGTTTTTTGGGACAGAGCCAATTTTGCATAGCTGACATTTAAAACTGATTCCTTTGGGACTGTGTGGGCAAAGCTTCCAAAAATTGGCTTTGCTGAGAAATAAGGGATATAACAACAGGTGGGAAGCCAGGACCTTACCTTTACCTTTTGCTTATAATGAGGGATTTGTGTATGTAAATCTCAGATGGCATACAGACGGGTGACAAACTTAAACGTCTTAGTAAAGTGTTGGGCTACTATGTGCCACCAGAACTGCTTTAGTGCACCTTGGCATCGATTCTCCAAGTTTCTTGAAATCTATGGGAGGGATGTAACACCATTCTTTTTCCTATTTAGAGTTTTGATGATAGTGGTGGAGAATGAAATGTGTTGTTTCAAAATCCCACATATGTGTTCAACTTGGTTGAGATCTTTTGACTGCAAAGACTGTAGGATATGACTTGCATCATTTTCATACACAGACCATTCAGTGACCCCTCATGCCCTATGGATGTGGGCATGAGCTGCTCCCTCAGATAAATCATTGCTGTACTGATCAAACCCCATGTGTCGGCTGACATGTGCTCGCCTACCCTGGGTACCGGGGTGAGAAGTCCCGCTGCTTCCAGCACAGGTGATCTCCTGAGCAGAAGCCGAGCTGAGATGTGTTGCGCTGGTTGGCCAGTGGGCTTTTTTAGGATGGATTTTGCTGCCTGGTTTGTTGCTATGGACTGCTTAGTACTGATAAGAGCTGGTCAAAGCTTCCATTTCCTCAAAGCAGAAACACACCTGCTGCGCACTTATCAAACACATGCTGCACATACACAGGTGCACAAATAGATTCTCATGCAGCCGCAATCACAGCAAGAAACTGTGAAGATTACGGCGTAAAAATAGCCACAATAATGTAAACATATGCAGAACACAAAGAAACCCAACAAAAAGCCCCTGCAGCGAAGTTTATAATGTTCAGAAGGGTGCAGTTTTAACCACACGCTGTTTGTCGAAGCAGTAGTTTGTGATGTTGACCTGGATTGCACCGATGCATATTGTAAGATGCTACTGTTATTGTGTGTCCTTTTCACTGTGGCGAGGGAGACGTGTTTTTCAGCGGTTCTTTTCAAAGCCGTTGCAGCATTAGGGTACAAAGAAAAAAAGGTGCTTATCAGCACAAGAAATGAATCAATTTGCCAGCATGAATCACCACTCGCTTTCCCAAAACAGCTCCAGCATTTGCAGCAGCAGCTGGCCCTTTGTCGCCTGCTTCTCCCTCGCTGTGTGCCGTTTCACACACATTGCTCAACTCTGGGGGGAGAAATCTATTGTCTGAATACTGTATATCAATAAATCCTGGTCTAAAAAAGGAGTATTTGTTTCTCAGAAGTCAAAAACAAGACTTTTTTACTCAGTAATAATATCCAAAGTAACTGGTCTATTTACATCCATTCATTTTATCACTATCAAGTTTATGGTTTACTTATTGTTTGCATGCCCGGATCATCAAGTGACAGACCCCTGGGCACAAATGTGTCGTGGGCCCTAGCAAACTTGTTTTGATGATCAGGCTTTTTCTTTGTTTCTTTCTTCAGTAATCAGGCATATCACACATTAATGTGGACATACACGTACACAGAATAGTTGGAAGTGGAGAGCACTGTACTTTACTGAAAAAAAAAAAGAAAAGTAGCCATCACAATACAGCTTCACTAAAAGCTCTAAAGTACTTTATATTAAATGGAAAATGAAGCAGGCAGAGCTTTTTCATAACAATAATATGATGTTTAATCTAAGTTTTTGCACGCACACACACCTGTTGTTGTCTTCTTCTTTTCTCATTCTCTCTCAGTATCTCTGTCTGCCTCTCTGACAGTCTCCTCCTCCTCTTCCTCCTTTCAGTACCACAGTCTCGCTCCCGGATGAGTGTTGAAACCATAACGAAGTAGAGCTCAGAGAGCTTTTCTTGGGAAAAGCCCTTTTGGGATGTGCCCACTAAGAAAAGGAATAAACTTTTTTTTCTTTGTCGAAAATAATAATAACAATAATAATAAAAATAATGCAGGTAAAACAGAAATATTCCCTGGATACTCGCTTCTTCTGCTGTGAAGTGCAGGAGGCCCTCCACAGGTGAGGGCAGCCTGGCTCCTTCATTTGGATTAACCCAAAGTTTGAGGTCATAAATCCACCGCGACTGTGAGCTGCTGCTACTGCTAACCTCCAGATTAGCTTGCGTGTCATCTTGAAAGTCGCAACAACTTTAAAGTTAACTGCAATGTTTTCATCCTGAATTGGTTGAACAAAAAAATGGCAATTTTCATAAAAGTTGGACATCCCTATTTTTTCTATTTTCCTCTGACATGCCTGTTTCATTTCAGAAGTACACCATATCCACTAGCTAGCTGATTTTGGAAGACACTACTAGCCTCAGCAGTGTAGGGGAGAAAGAGGCAGGTAAAATACAGACTACTGTATTCTACCAATTATATAATTTTGCTATGATAGAAAAAAATATATATCTATATTTTAACATGTAAGAGAATACAATTTTGGCATGTTTTTTTCATTTGCCTCTTGGATGGGCCCCCAGCTGTACATGGACCCCAGAATGCCCATTGGATAATCCGGCCCAGATTGTTTGGTATCACTTCTGTTGTTGTTAAAGATATTTGCAGAGCTAACAATGCAGCCGTAGAAATAGAAATGATGAGAAAAATTACGGCAATGCTGATTGCATTTGTGAAAAGAAAATTTGATAGCAAATAAAACGGAGGAGGAGGAAAATAGCTTTTCTGATGTACCCTCCGTTCAGGAACACCTGGATTGGACTGCTTCTTGCCCATTAATGAGTTTTTAAGAAACTGCTACAGGGTCCTGGTTTATTAATGTGGAAGAGGGCGCAACACAAAATGTTCTCAATTAAAATGAAGATGAATTGCAGCTGCTGGTGCCTGTTGTGGCTCTGCTTTTGTATATCTCCAAATCTCTACCATACAGACAGGTCATTAGGCACTAAAGGTTGCTCCCGTCCCATGGCAGTGAAGCCTGAACACATCACATCTGTCTCTGAGAGCTTTACTGTACCAAGCTCTGCAGGGTGGACAGGACAAGGAAATATTGAATCTGAAGTAATCAGGGTTTGATGCTGTTGACTTGCTTAATAAGCCTAATTCAATTTATGGAGTGTCTTACTAATATTCTGTGTCGCAGTTCTCATGAAATGCCATTTTTCTGTTTATTTTTTATATGACCGGAGAAGTAAAGAGGAGAAAAGACTACTGCAATTTTGCTGTTATAGCAAAGACTAAATCGCTTTCTGTTTACAAACAGCCTCTTCTATTAAGATAATAAGATTTTTGCACCAACTGAATGTCCCTTTTGAACTCTCAAGCCCTAGACTTCTCCCCATTAAGTGAATTCCAGTAAGAGGATCACTCTTATTTAATTGTAGGTTTCTAAAAATCTCTTGCTTCACCTTCTTTGCCCCCCTCCGACAACAGGATTCTTTCTTTTGTCAGATAGTGTTTCCACAGCTACCCCAGGTGTTCCTGGTCTACCGTTTCAAATACCTGGGCAAAGCTACCAATAGCTACTGGGGAAATCAAAACCACTATCTTCTTCAAGTTTTGGTTGCACCATCCAGCATTCATTTTTAGATTTTGTACCCAGTAACAGACAGAATTGCACTAGGAAAGTGGCAACCAATCTAAGTGCTAATGGTTCCATTATTCTACGGGCACTATTACACCACCCTGCATCATATTTGCTATATGAAATCTAACACTTGTTCTTTACTAATTTTGGATCATTGATTTCAAAAATAATATCCATTTTGCTCTATCACATTGTAAACATGATCCAGATGGTTTTTGCTTTATCTGAGGATGCTTCACTACATCCAAACAGGGACAAAACATAACAGATTTTGTGAAAAAGGCACACTTTGCTTAATTTGGTATGAAATTGGGTGACTAAGACAAGCCATGGGCACCTCACTTTTCCGAGCATGGACTAAGAGAAAGAGAACGACCTTGGGTTTTGGTATTCCAATGATATGGCGCGAGCCACTGAATCACTTTGATGACTGCTGCTTCTGTTTAGTCAACATTTCTGGATACAGTTCCAAAACTAAATCATCTATCAGTTCCCCTAACCTGCCATCAGCAATGAGACCTGTACCACATTCAGATGAAATACCACCTCCCATTTTACTGGCTTAGTTGATGAGAGAGAAGAGTCTGATGATGTTTTGTCTCCAGATGCACAACATTGTAGTGATGAGGACTTTGAACATCCATCTTCTAGTAGCTCATCTGTCCCCCAGTTATTCGCTCAGCCAGAGTTAAATGACTTAGTATGAGATCTGCTGAAGGAAGCCGCTGAGTTGCTTGGGTCTAGGCTCAGTGAGAAAAACCTCCTGGCTCCATAAACCAAATTTTTTTTTTATAGGCATCATGAGAAGGATCTTATTCCATTCTTTGAAATGGATGATGACTTTTGTCTATTGTGTTGATGATGAATGTCTTTTGGGTGCAGTGGGTTGTAAGTACAATGAGGATGAGTGGTGGCTGTTCACTGACAGCTCAAAAGCCAGCCTAAAATGTGTCCTACTGCGTAATGGCAATTACTTTGCATCCGTGCCAACTGGTCGTTCTGTCCAGTTAAAAGAAACCCATGAAAATATG
>VUQI01033436.1:6998-21148 GCA_015106735.1 Paratilapia polleni | reverse complement strand
TTTTTTTTTCTTTTTTTTTTTTTTTTTTTGGTTTTTTTTTTCAGTTCACAGATGTGTTTCTCTTTCCTCTCATCTCTTTGTCCCAGTTTAGTCAAACAGTGCCTGTAATCATCAGCACTCAGCTTCGCTGGCTACTAAAGCGATACGGCCACTGAGTTCACATGTGCTAGATCGTTTTCACTTATTTATAGAATTTATAAAGTACATCAGAGAAAGTGAGAGAAAAATGTTCAAAAATAGCCATTCCTATCATGCCATTTAGTGTAGTATGGGAATGTTTAATGTAATCTTCTCTCTTTTCTGGAAGTGTTTGTGTATACTCGTGCAGAATTTTTTAATGTTAAAATCCATGCGTGCTGCGTGTGTGTGTGTGTGTGTGTGTGTGTGTGTGTGTGTGTGGGAAGGTCCATTTTATGTCACTTAAGTTTATGGGTGTGAGGGATTTGAGGCACGATGAAGTCAATAAGGTCTGTGACGGGGTTTAGAAATGCTTTTGACCACATACTGTATGTGTGTGTTATATGTTCACATTTTTTTGTGTGTGTCCAAGATGCTAACAGTGGGTGTATTGTCCTGACGGGACAGGCAACAGCATCGTCATCTGGGCCACTGTAATCGTGGCTGGGCAGGAGATGAAAGACACTATTGACAAGAAGTGTCTGAGAGAAGAGAGAGAGGGAGAGGAATGTAATGAAAGGGAGGAATAAGGAACAGCAGCAGAAACTGGAGACGAGAATAGTTTTCTGTCCAAACTCCATTATGAAACAAGCCTTTGCTTTGTGCTCTCTATGAACTAATGAAAAGAAAATTGGAAAGTACTGTATGTGGTTAGCCTTTGAACAACAATTTTGTTTTTGTGCTGCTTATAGGCCGTTTGACAGACATCACATATCCTGGAAGGTGACATCTGTAAATATAATGTAGCCTCTGTGATGATTGGTTTGAGGACTAGTGTTTTAAAGCTTCAAGGCTTGGCTTCAGGCTTGTTCCCATCTTAGTTTTTCCGAAAGCGGACGTGACCGTAGCCTGTTTGCGTGAGTGGGTAGTGCTTAGATGTTACCTGCACATACTAGCAGTAGCTAGCTAGCTAGCTTGGTTAGCAAGGTAGACCTGTAATTCACTGTGATATTAAATGAGATCACAATTTTGGCTAGCGAAAAATAGACTAAACAAAATATATATGTTCTACCTACTGGAGAAGCTCAACATCAGGCTTCTTAAATGATCTTTTACATTATCAACCGAACGCTGAACATACCACTTAGATGGTAAATGGTAAATGGACTGGTACTTATATAGCGCTTTTCTACTCAGATTCTGTGTACTCAAAGTGCTTTACACTACAGGCCACATTCACCCAGTCACACATATGTTCATACAGCACTTTTATCTACACTTGAGTGCTTACTAACATTCACACACACTCACACTCCGATGAATGCATCGGGGGCAACATGGGGTTCAGTATCTTGCCCAAGGATACTTCGACATGCAGACTAGGGGAGCCAGGAATCGAACCACTGACCTTCCGATTAGTAGACGACTCGCTCTACCTCCTGAGCCACAGCCGCCCCGAGTACACAACACTTAGAGTATCCACAAACCTAATTACGCAAGTTTTAAGCCTTTGAATTGTATTAAAATTCAGCCTTGTGCTGTTGTCATAAATAGGGAGCAGGTTTAAAACATGCTTTTTTGCTGTAAAGTCAGACATTTTAACTTGGACAGTGATGCCAACTCCTCGGTAAGGAAAGTAGCTATTGGCTGTCCTAAAAGTCGCTAAAAGACGTCATCACCTAATTTGCATAATTGACCATGTGTATGTAATTGTAATGGAGGAATAATATTGTGAAAGAGACAAAAAGTAAGTAAAAAAACATACTAAATATGTTTAGAACTACAAATGAACTTTCTTCTGTCAATTCTTGTTTTTTTAATGTCACAATTCCGACCCTCCTCACTCAGTCAGCCAGCGGCAGCTTCGTGCATGTGCGAATCATTTTCAGTCTGGAGGCGGCGGGGTGAACTGCAGCTGGGAGGGACTGCTGCGCGAGGACTGGGCCGCCTGTGAGTGCTTTGGGATGGGGGAGGGGCCCACGGCAGCACCCGCTGCTCGTTGAGAAGAGTAAGAACGATACATGCTTTCATGTCGAAGTCTCCAACACCAAAAAAAGCCGCTAGATTTGTTGCTAGTCGCTTTTTTGAAAACAAGTCGCTAGAGGGGCCTGAATACTCACTAAATATAGCGACAGAGTCGCTAAGTTGGCAACACTGCAAGAGGAACTGACTTGCTTTTGGAACAAGCCTTTTTTAATTTCTTTTCTGTTTTTTTTTTCTTCTTTTTTTAAACTTCTGCTTCTTGTTTTTTTTTTCAGCCATTGAGTTGCTTCCACTTTGTGTGACCATGAAATGTCACTTTTCCTACTCCTTCAATGCTTTTTGCTGGGTTTAGATATGTCACTTAGAATTTTGTATGGGCACAGTGTTGCTGCTTTTTTTTTTTTTTGTGCAGTATCCCACTTGACCACTATGACAAAGCTGGCAGCAAGCTGACTCTGCAGTGCTGTCAAGCAGTTCAAGGGTATCCCTTCTTGAACTGCACCAATCATTTGCAGTGAAGTTACACAGAGAAGAAGAAAGCCTTAAACTGGTGGCTCCAGGGTTTGTTAACTTGGAGATGTAGATTTTTTTTCCACAAAGAAAAGGATTTTTAATCACATAGCTCAGTAAGCTCCTTTTAGCAAACATTGTGCTATCAAAATAATTGCCTGTAGCCAAATGAATTCACTCTTATATGGCAAACTTATTCCATTGCAATGCACAATGGAAAAAATGATGAAAATGATTCAGTTGCTTTGCAGTAGCATCCTGTCCAGGATGTACTTTGCCTCTTGCCCTGCCCAGTGTCAGCTGGGTAGACTCCAGTGCAAAGTGCATTTTGGGTCAAGCTTCCCTTGACCCAAAACCAGATAAGTGAATATAAAATGAAAGTAATAGAAAATAGATGAATGGTCCATCTCCCTTTCTTTTTCCTTTCTCTTTCCCCTAGTTTTCATTTATAGCAATCTTTCCTATCATCTCCACTGCTGCTGTTAGGAAGCCAAATAGCTTTCACTTTTCTCCCTCTCACTGCCTCTTCTGCTTTATCTCCTTTGACCAGCTCTCTCCCTTTTTCTCCTTTCTTTTTCAGAAGCAGGCTGCCTGTATTTCTCCGCTCTGTTTCCCCGTAGTAAATATACTTTAGGACTCTTCATCCAGCCCTGCTTGTAATTTATGGATGTTTACCTGCTATCACACATCAGTGACTCACCCTGTGTGTGTTTTCGTATGTGTATAGTAAGTTTCCTTCTCTGTATGTCTGTTTTATGCACATTATAAGTACATCTACACGTTTTAAGGTGTTTATGTATTTCTGTGTGTGAAAGTGCACTTTTGTCTGCTGAATCCTTTAATACCTCCAGACAATCAATAAGCAGAAGAGCAATGTTTGGCCCTGTCTTCTTTGAAAAGATGTACTCCACAGAGTGGTGCGAGCCAAGAGTCGAGAAGTCAATAAAACAAAGCCGATAGTGCCCTCATTTGTTTTGTTTTTTTCAGATTTCAGCATCTGGGCCTTGGAGTCTGAGTCAGTGGGCTAATATTTAGTGCCTTGTCATTTTGATACATTCAAATGAATCATTGTTGAAGTGCAAAACACAACTATTTATTGACATTTGTGTTTGCTAAGAATTTTCCTTGTTTTTCCTTTTTTCAGGGCTGGTGGCAGACAAGGCTGAGGATCAGGGGATGAGGTTATAGAAACAACAGCAGAGGAAGGAGGACAAAAGGAAGGGGAAGTCAATTGCTTGGAAACTCCTCTTTTGTATCATTGTACCCTGCAGCCCTATAAGGCACTGACTGACCCTATAAAGGATTACACACTCACACATCCCCCCACCCTTCACCACCATGTCTTCCCACCTTAACCCTTCCCTTCTCATCCTCCCCATCCTCTTCCTTGTACTTTCTCGGTCCATGGCTTCTACCTCTACTACTCCTTCTTCCTCCCCCTTCCTCTCCTTCTCCCCTCCAGAAGGAGGTCTCACACATTTGGTGGTGCACAACAAAACTGGTGAGGTCTACCTGGGTGCCGTCAACTGGATCTACAAGCTGTCCAGCAACCTCACCAAGCTACGAAGCCACGTTACCGGCCCCGTCACAGACAACCCTCGCTGTTATCCTCCACCTGGTGTCCAGTCCTGCCCCCACGAGCTGGTGCAGACGTCTAACGTCAATAAACTCCTGCTACTTGATGCTGCCCACAACCGCTTGATTGCATGTGGGAGTACTTCCCAGGGAATATGCCAGTTCCTGCGTCTGGATGATTTATTCAAGCTGGGCGAACCCCACCACCGCAAAGAGCATTATCTATCCAGTGTGGCTGAAGCGGGCACCATGTCAGGTGTCGTGATTTCCCCAGATATTTTTGGTGGCGGAGGGAAACTCTTTGTTGGTACTCCCATCGACGGCAAATCTGAGTACTTCCCCACACTGTCGAGTCGCAAGCTAATGTCCAATGAGGAGAATGCCGACATGTTCAGCTTTGTCTACCAGGATGAGTTTGTCTCATCTCAGCTCAAGATTCCTTCAGACACACTCTCTAAGTTCCCTGCATTTGACATTTACTACATCTACGGGTTCAACAGTGAGCAGTTTGTATATTACCTCACCTTACAGCTCGACACCCAACTCACTTCCCCAGATGCAGCCAGCGAGCAGTTCTTCACCTCTAAGATTGTCCGCCTATGCGTTGACGATCCCAAGTTCTATTCCTACGTTGAGTTCCCCATTGGCTGCACCAAGGACGGAGTGGAGTACCGCCTGGTTCAGGATGCTTATTTAGCCCGGCCAGGGAGCCGGTTGGCACGTTCACTTGGTATTCAGGAGCACGAGGAGGTTCTATTTACTGTGTTTGCCCAGGGTCAGAAGAACAGAGCCAAGCCACCAAAGGAGTCAGCTTTGTGCCTGTTCACAATGAGGCAGATAAAGGAGAAGATTAAAGAGAGGATTCAGTCGTGCTACAGAGGAGAGGGAAAACTCTCCCTGCCCTGGCTGCTCAACAAGGAGCTGGCCTGCATCAACTCGGTGAGTGTTTGAGACAGTAACTCCCAGAAGTGTTTCTCTGATCATAATTTGGATTTTGTGACCATCCATACCTGTACAGATTGTTCTGCTAACATCTTCTTCTGGCTTGTGATTTTTGTGCTTGAATGTGTTTAGTTAAATTTCAAGCATTTTCTTCATTCCAGAAAATGAAACATTATGTCAGTTGTATTGTTTTTTTTTTGGGGTTTTTTTGTGAAGCTTAATTACAACTTTAGCTGAGCAGCAGTTTGACAGCCTTTCATTACCTTGCGTCTTTCCAAACCCACTTCCGTGATCACGGGTTTAGGGGGTGTTAATACCAACCGTGTCTGGAAAACTTCTGTCCAGTCATCAAGCATTTACAAGAGTTTAATATTTTAATCTAGTGTTTGTTGTAATCACGCCTTTTTTAATAGATTAAGTCGATATTTTTTTATTGTCAATACACAGTCACTGTGACACTTCTAGTTGGAAACAAAGAAAAATGACCAATACAGACAATAATTTCTCAAGCATCCCCACACACACAACTAATTGGGTGTGGGGATGGTAGGCAGTGGACCAACCCACTGTGAGGCATGTGAGTAAATATGCAATCATTCAGAACTTAAGAACTCATTATTTTGCATCTATAACTCTCCCAAGTGCATTCAGTTCATGTTATTATATTATCTAAAATGCATAGTTATGTTTACAGTATTATATTGAAGGGACAACTTTCTGTTTTTCCAGAGAAAAGGAAGTGTGGACTCCCCTCTTCCTCTTGTAATTTGGTTGAAAATGCAGAACTATTCGAATCCAAACTGAACTCAATTTGGAAAACCCCCCTAAAGGTAATCTCCACCCTGACAGGGTTACCAAAAGCTGGTGGTGCATCCATTTCACTTTCCCTACTTGTCATGTAAGTGGAAAAAATGAATGTCAGCATATCCTTAAATGCGGCAAAGTAGTGTTTTCCATTTTGGTTAGGGCCAAAGCAACCAAAGTGTAGGTGCGATTGCACATTTTGTGCCACATGGAATAGATGATGTGTCAGTGGCATTATAGCACTGTGGGAGAGTGTGTGCAACAAATTTATTCTAAAGCAAAATGTCTACCTGCAGTACAGTAGCCAAAGTTACATATAGTGTCTATTGATCCATGTGGAGGCACCAGATGCGTAACTAAAAGATCTAAATTAAATAAATTGACTTCTGGTTGTCAAGTGCTGCAAGAAGCACCAACATTAGCATGAAGTAGAAGGATGAAAACTTTCTTTCACCATGAATTTGTGTTAATTTGGTTGAAATGTCTCCATATTTCTTTAGTCTGAGGACACAACAGCTGTCTTTTTTAGGAATAATTTCATCTACAAGGAGTGGATGGCTTGTCTTTGCTCTTACTCATAGATGAGCTGGCCTAAGGGTGTCTGAGAGACACAAGTGTGTGTATGTGTGTGTTTCACCTGCTCCTGTCACCCACATGTCACACACACTCACAGCCCTGAATCCTCATGAATAATTCACCTGGTCTCACCTTCTGTTATTCAGTCGGTGCTCCATAACACCCTGCCATAAATCTCTGAACTACTCTCCACCTCCCTGTCTCCATTTCCTCTTACCCTCTCTGCTATTCCATCTTCTCTTTCGCTCCCATGTCTTTACTCTAGTCCCATCATTAGCATAAGGATTTCTTTCATTTTGCTAACCCCACTCTCCCTCTGCTTCCTCTTTTATCTTCTTTCTTACTCTACTCCCCAACTCCTCTTCTTGACCTCTTTCCTTTCCTTTGTCTTTAATTTTTGACCTGTAACCTCCCTCTTTTTTCTTTGCACTCTTGTTTCTTTTGGTTGTCTTTAGCTTCTTCTCTCTCGTCCCCCTTTTTCTCAAGCCTTTGCTCTTTCACCATCTCTCTCTGCCCTCTCCTTGACTTTCCTCTGAGTGATGAGGTATAGAGTGACTTAGTGTGTAAAGCCAGAGCCTGGATGTGATCTGAAAATACAATGTGGATAGAACAGACGATGCAGTGATAAAGGGGAGCAGAGTGATGAAGAATGACAGAAAGTCAGAGTCGTGGGTTTTATGGGAGGTGGGGGCAAGGACTGGAAGGAAGGGGGGGATGTGAAGAGAGGACAGAGATTGAAGGCAAAAAGGAAGGAGCAAAGACAGAAGGGAAGATGTGAAGAAAAGTGAGGAGGAAGGCTGGCTGGGGAGGACAGGAATTAAATTTAAAAAATGTTAAAAATATAGGAATGCAGTAAAAGGAAGAGAGGATACAGAAGGCTAAATAGTGAACATTTTTAGCCACACTATCAGCTCTAGATGTGTCAGTCAGTCCACCATCATGTCAACAACTACTGGATGCATTGTACACACATTTATGGTCTTTTAAGGATATGGTCTGCTGACTTCAGTGATCCTCTGATCTTACCATAAGCAGATTTTAAAAATAAATTAAAAACAAAAACATGTATTTAAATGAATTTTAATAACTGTTGACTTTTTATTCGGTTCCATATCCAGATTAAAACTGACCTGCAAAATAGACCACATTCCCATCAGCCTTAGCTGTAATTTTTGGGAAGGGTTAATTAGCAAGTGTCAGCTAAACATGCTAAACTACATTTGCTGATATAGTGCACATTATAGGTGGCAATTATTAGCATTGCAAAGCTGTTGGCATTCCCATAAGTGATAGATAACTGATAACTTAGATAACTGATAGTTGTTGACAGTGGCAGCTGGTTAATGTGGGGCGTTGCCACCTTGCAATCACCCAGAGAAGAGAGGCTACTTAAACATGTTATACAGTGTTAAATTAATTGTAGATTGCAATAATATTATTAGTCATTTTAGCATTGTTCAACTATTGGCAAGTGCATGACTTGAGATTGTTCTCTCTTATTAGGTACTTAATATTGTTTTGCTGCTTGGACACTCCCTTTTTCCCTAGTAGCATATGGTAGTGCTTTATTTGTACTAGTACATCCCCACTGAATGTTTGCACTATTGTTTGGCCTGTTTGAGCTGTTGGCCATGAAATTAAAATGATAAAAATTCTTTTATAAGGCTGCATAAATCCTAAAAACAGGTAATTTTAGCCCATTGCTAGGTGGTTGCTAGGCAGTTGCTAGGCAAATGATGATATTACAATATATAATGTATAGTTCAACGTTTGCGGTTAGAAATTAGATGCTATTATAATGAAATAAAAAGGATACAATGTTTTTATAAGGTTATAGGTGCACAAATGCTAAAAATCTGTCATTTTAATTCAGTTCAATCCAATTTTATTTATATAGCGCCAAATCACAACAACAGTCACCTCAAGGTGCTTTATATTGTGGGGTAAAAACCCTACAATATTAGAGAGAAAACCGCAACAGTCAGACGACCCCCTATGAGCAAGCACTTGGCGACAGTGGGAAGGAGAAACTCCCTTTTAACAGGAAGAAACCTCCGGCAAAACCAGGCTCAGGGAGGGGCAACCATCTGCCGCGACTGGTTGGGGGTGAAGGGAAACAAAAGAGAGCAGAGGGACACAGGACAAAAGACACACTATGGGAGAGAGCCAGAGTTTAATAATTTTACCCCATTGTTAGGTAACTGATGAGCAACATTATGATATCTGATATAGATAAGAACCATCAGGGGCCTAAGATGTTCCTGTCTGCCAGGTTTGGTTGCTCAACTCCTGATTGTGTAGGTGGAGTAGGTGGAGCCAAAGAAACAAACACAGACAGAGATTTCGTGTAATTCAGTAAAGGTTTGACCTCATGACTAGACATTGCTCGATTCTGTGTGTCCCAACTCTTGCTGAGGCTCAGCGACTTTTTAGCTGATGGGTACTGCAGTAGACCTGCAAAATCTGGGTTTGTGCAGCCACTGAAATAAAAGCATATTTGGCTTTATCTGTACACAAGTAATATTATTAATAATAATCCCATCTTGTGTGAAATTTGAGGCTTTGTGCTTGCTTTAACTCTACTGAATTGAGCTAATCAGTGGTCCTCACTTGTCTAATGTCCTAAAATTTGGTTACATGTTTCATTAACTTTTGGTCCAGACCCTCCCACTCATTTTGTGTAAAATGTGTTCATGTTCAAATACTCAAAGAATGCCACTGTCTGGGTTTGGCTAGAAACAATATGGATTTTCAAATAACAATATTATGTTCAGCATGTTATGTTTGCTCATTTAATTTTCTCCTTAAAAGTGTCACAGCAAGACAAAAACAACATCTCTGTCACAAGCCCGCTGGTGCTGTGCAAGCACCATGTGGCCTTGTGAGTTTACTGTATAGGTATGCAGGTGATTATGCTAATGAGCATACAGTTACATGATTGTCCTTTATGGCCATCTGTCGTTCTCCCTGCGATCGATCAAGGTTGTGTCAGCAGAGCTCGCTCTGGGATGTCGCTGTGATGAATTTATCATCTTTACAGGCATGTTCAGAGTTTCCTGATGGGAACGGTGACAGCTCGTTGCTTTTCCGTGAGTGTCATGTGGAAACTCCAACATGGGCTCATTTGAAGAGAGAAGGTCGGGTCAGTCAGTCAGTCAAAACTCAGACACCCCTCTCTACCTGAACTCGATCAAAGTTAATCACTGTGCACTGCACCTGAGAAAGTATTTTTCTTTGTATGTTTGTAGCTTCCACACTGCTTTGAGAGCAGATTGTCACTGAAAATCTCCCAGGATTATAGCTAATAAAACAAGGTAATCACAATTACATACGTACCCGGTCTCAGAGTCTAAAAATTCCAATTCTCCTCTTGTGGTTTAGGTTGTATAATACAAATATAGGATAGGAAATCATTTGTATGATGTTTGTTCTTCAGGGGCTCTAGAATGTCATTTATCCAATGGGTTGAGAGGTTTGGGACTTCCATTAAAGCACCGTGTATACAGCGGACCTGTAGACTGTAGCTCATGAAACGTATAAACTAAGAGAGCTACATGACCAACTGGAGGGAAATTCTGTCCTGCATTTGTACACCAATGTCCTGCCACATTTGAGAGGTTTGTTTGCTCAGTTTGCTTGCTTGCCCGGTGGTGAGTAACGGTAGAATGAACATATAGTATCAGGGAACATGGACAGAAAATCAGTGATAGAGGTGAGATAAAAGGAAAAGGGAGAGACAAACAGCACAATGGAGAGACAGATGGACAAAGGTTTCTTAACTCATGCCCAGAATCAGCATAACAGTAATTGTGGTCATACATAATCAACCTTAAATGTGCTTATAAATCATTACAAAAAGGGGCTCCTTTGAAGTTTCCCTCTTCCCTAATGTGGGCTCATCATCCTTCAGTGGTTACAGTGCGAACAGAAACTTCTAGAAGACAATGCAGTATGACCATTCATGATGACAGAAATAAAGAAAATAAAATAAAACAAGGCTCAGGTGAAGCTGACAGCCTGTATACAAGGACTTAAAAGTGTGTACCATCAAGATTAATCTCTCTGAATTTAGCTGGACTTACAGCCAACTACAAAATAAAGTTATCACAAAAAATGATACCCCCACTCATACTCATTATTTCTATCTACAGTGAGTCTACCTGTCATCCTTTCTTCAAGGGCATTTGTGTTGTAGGTGTGACTACATCAAAGATGGGCCAGTATAGGTGTACAAAATGACTTAACACACCCACATCGATCAGAATGTTGGTAATGCCAGTTTCAGTGTTGGCATTAGAAGGTGAACTTAGTGAGATGCATTTTTTACTGGGCTGTCACTGCAGTCTTCTTCTTGGATGGTCACCCAGCCAGTTCTGAGGACCGATTTACAGCACTGCCAAATTCTTTCAATTTTTATAATGATTCCTTTAACTGGACTCTATGGGATGTTCACTTACTGGGAAATGTTCTTCTATCACTCCGCTGACTTGAGCTTTTCAATCACTTTTTAGCTGAGTTTGTGTTCCTTTGTCCTCATGGTGTAGATTTTTCCACCAGACTGACTCACTAAAAGTCGAACCTTTCAGATAGTATCAGTATATTTATGTTACAATCAGCTAAAACCCCTTGACTACACACCATTCCCTATTTAAATAGTTATGTGACTTCCAAAACCTGCTGGCTGCAGCAGTGATGATTTTGGCATGTCCTTTAAAAGGGTGTCATCCAGACACGCATTTTATGTGGCCATTTATAACTTTCTTCTTTTTCTATGAAATAATATCGGGACCCTGAATAGGATAAGCGGATGGATGTATGGAAAAGGTAATATATTTATGTTCTATAGCTACTGCTGCATTCATACAGTTTGGTAAAGGGGACCTATTATGATTTTCTGTTATACTTCGACAGTGGTGGTTGCTTTTACTACGAGTTTCAAATAATGAGATCAGCTTATGTGCAAGTAATCCCTGTAAGCTAAAAGGTCAGGCTTCAGACTGCTCTAAACTATCTGCTTCTGACAGTTTTTTCTACCCTTGGCTCTGTGTAATGTCAGTAAGAACGGATATTCATAATAAGGTCAACTCAGGAAGCCAATCGGAAGAAAGTTTGCTTAAAGGGACGTGGAACGCACAGTATAAGATAAGAATAATAATATGTTTTTGAACTGCGAATCATGCAAAGCTATAAAACTCATTCAAACATCCAATTTGTGTGTTTGTCAGTTAGTCCAAGTAATTTTCAGTTTGGGTGAGCATCTTCTCCCATAGGTCTACACCAGGATAGGTCTGCAGGTCTCTCCCTGTGCATCTTCATGTCCGCTTATTATCAGGAAGAGGCCATCGTTGGTCCTGTGGGAGTTAAACTGAGTGGTGGGTGACCTTCTCTGGCTGTGGGCTGGAGTCCAGCTCTACAGCTCTGTGAGCAGGCCGACCCAGCAATGCTACAGCCTAAGCATGACTAATGAGACTGATTCAGACAGAGAGGGGGAGAGATACTACCCTCTGTGTGTATATATGTGTGTGTTTAGGGTTCACTTTATCTCCATTTTTATGCATCTCCCCCACTTTGTATACTTCTCTGAGTGCTCATTTGTGTGTGTGTGTGCATGTGTGTGTGTGTGTGTGCGTGTGTGTGTGTGTGTGTGTGTGTGTGTGTGTACCCACCTCTTATCCTGGCCTCCAAAGAAGCAGGACAAAACAACGGGTGAAAACAAACAGAGGAAAATGGCCTGATAATAAGAGTGTGCGAGCGTTCGTGCACGTGCGTCCGCACTGTCTGCAAAAACACAAGGTGGACGTCAGTGGGAAAATTGCCTGCAGAGAGCAAGAAGACTCCTCTATTGTTATTGCTCCCTCTCTCTGCCTGACTCTACCTCTATCTTTTCGCCCTCTCTTGCTCACTCTGTCTCTATTTTTCTCAGAGCATAATAGTGTTTATTAATATTTATCAGTGTTGATCACTGCTGGCCAGGATTATAGTCTATTTCTGTGGCATTTTGTATTCTGTCTTCCAGGCGGCTGGTGACTAAGTGTGTGCATATGTATTTGTGTCCATTCACTGCTTCATTCTCTCCCGATCTCTCCATTGTGTCTTTAGTCTCATTAACGTTGGGTCTCAGTGGATGGATCACCTACGTTGCATCACTCTTTGGGGCCAACTGGTTGGGGAATATCAAGGCTCCAATAGCTGCACTTATATTGTGAACACTAGCATTTTCTTAATATTTGATGCAGAAACATTGTCTATATTATGGTTTATTGTAAAGCATAATATTTATTTGTCAGTGCAAGCCCAATGCAGTAATGGTGAAGTAGGGGAAGCTTTTTCAGGCACTCTATCAATGGTAAAAGATTCATTCATTTTCAGCAAATAAAATGTTTTGCACTTTAAGCACTTTCATTTGGTCCTTGTTAAGCAATTAGGCAATGATATTAGCTGGAAATTAATAGAAGAGCTTGGAAGTCTGTGTACATACAATGTGAAGAGACATGAGTCCCATGAGTTCCAAAGGGCATTCAGCTAAGAACAGTTTCACTAAGCTTAAAATTGCCATGTGCGCACTGTTAATAGTGAGTTGAAGCTAAAGAGTTAAATAGCAAACAAATACATATAGCAATCTAAATTGGGTTTTTTTTTTTCAGAATCTCAGTTTATTTTGGATAATTTAAGCAAGCATTAAACAAGCTTGGTAATTCAAATTAATCATGCATTGTGATACCATTTTTTGCTTGTCAATTAGCCTCAAGCTAATTTAAGCTAATTTAGCTAATTGGCTAAAAGCCAGGCAGCATACAGAGAGTGTACTACTAAACAGCAGCCTGCTGAAGACTTATGAGAGTGGTTCAACTTAGCCAAAACACAAAATTTTGAGACCATTAAAAACAAAACAAGACATCTAAAGATGCTCAGAAGTGATTCATGATCATTAATCAGCTCATCTTCAGGGAGCTTTCAAATGGGAGTTTACAGTGGTCAGAAATACTCATAACAGTGGCCTTATAGCTATATTAGCTAAATTTTAGTGATAATCAAGGCAAAAACTGTGTGCTGATCCACCCTGTCACCTAAACATGGGCTTCATAAAGCGATGGCGCTCACTTATCACTGTGACTCACACCAACAAGTGGTCAGCCAAGTGTCGTTTAGTGTCCAAGTGTCTTTCACCAGCCTGTCAGCCCTTGACGTGTTAAGGTCCATCATTTATTAGATTGCCGTTCGCATACAGCCTGGATCCTGATTATTTCCAAACACCGCACCAACTACAGAAACCCACTGTCCATCAGCCCAGCTGTTCATCCCTGGGAGGTATCCACAACTGTGGAACAGGATGCAAAGTTTGGATAGTTGGATGGTTTCCAAAGAGCCTCTCATAGTGAGAGTGGTCGCTACATAGTAAAGTCAAAGAGCCAAATTTGGCCAAATTTAACTCATCAGTCTCTTTGCATTGAGAGCTATTATAAAGCCTGGCTGGAGAGACTGAGCATTTGTCTCTGTGGAAAAGGAGGAAAAAGAGCACTGTGTGTTGATATTTTGCAGTTAGTAACAAAACAGAATTTCATTCTGTTGTGTTTTGCTTGATCTTTTTCGTCACTCTGAACTTGGTGTGTGCTGCTTTTAAGGGATTGGACTAAGAACCGGTT